>JABXWE010028939.1:0-19304 GCA_014611495.1 Limonius californicus | reverse complement strand
TGCGTTTCAAGGGTCTGAATAATTATTTAAACTTATTTCGCTAATAACGATAGTAATAGCAATTATTTAGCAAAAATATTTTAAATAATAGCAAAATACACAGTTTTAAACCCGTTGGAAACAAATTTGAAAATTGTGCAAGTACCCTATACGATACAGCGTGTTTTTATTTTATCTAATATGCTTGTCCATGAGAACCAGTTAATGAGTAATTATCTGTTTCAGTCGCTGTGCTTCGTTTTCATTTGCTGTGGTTCCGGCAATGACTGCTTCGATAGACAATTGTGAAATTCAAAGCTTCAAGGCTCAAGTAATATCCATTTAGACATGAAATTAGCTGTCGCGTTAGTTGTGCGTGGGTAAGTATGCAAATACAATTGGCTGCGATATTGCATCGAGCAGCTAAGCACCATCGACTTAATGAAGCCCCAATCAATGACGATTCATCACAATTTAGATTATTAGTTGCATCAGGAATTAATGACACATCATACAGCTAAATTAGATAACAAACAGTATAATAGGCTATCGAAGCCGTCCTTGTATTGAAGCATGAAAGTATGACAATAGGGAAATGTTCGTAAACAGTTTAAAGTAAATACTTAATAACTTGGATAGCAATAGGAACCTATACTGATTGCACCTTAGCCATGGAACACATAGTTATTTGGTATTACTCCAAGGAAAGTGTAGTTGGAATTAATTTCCTTCGGTAATATAAGTATAATGATCATGGAAACCACTTTCCACAATTTCACCAAGTAGGCCCTGGGAAACTATTGCTTAATGTGTATTGTTATTGAGTTCATAAAAGCTGATTGGTTTCCAGCAACAGTTGATGCAAAAGTGAATCCATGGCTAACATAATCTAAAATATTTAATTGTGCGTGTTTCAATAGGTATGTAATAATAATATTACTTAATAGTTGAAAAGCGCATTAAAAACTTTAGAATTAATGCAAAACTGCGCATGGTGTTATATAAAAAATAGTCGAAGGTTAAGCCAGTCTTTTACGATCACCTTGTAGATACGATGTGAATATTACGTTTTGGGCATTATGTTTGCAAAAAAAAACAAGTACTGATCCAGGAAAGTGTTGTCTGAACCGCCTTATCTGTCTGAATCAAATCTGAGCATACGCCTTATTTTCAAATATAGATAATGCTATTTTTCAAAAGTAGCTACACACTCTATGTCAGTCCGTAGGCTGGTTTGTTGTAGCCAGTCATTCGTGCCGTTTCATGGCTTCTCTTTTTGTTGTCCCGTACGTTCCATGCTACAAACTACTTAAAAAAGTCTACATAACTATTCCCAAAGCTGCTTAGGAAAATGTAATTAAGCTAAATTATACGATACTTGTCGCTAACTACACTACAAGCTACTTATGCAATTTATGGAGAAACTACACCACAAGCTACTTAGTAAAACTTATAGCCAACCACATAAAAATTAACTTTCCAGTAAAGTCACGCTACAAGACACTTGATAAAATGCAGCGACTTTTAAGTAACTAACTATACAAAATGCTATTAAGTAAAAAGTCCAGCGAACTACATGAAAAGCTGGTTAGTACAATTGGTAGATAAACTAAATTATAAGATACTTTTTAAGTAACCAACTCCAGTACAAGCTACTTATGAAATTTGTGGAGAAGCTACTTTACATTTCTTTACAATTTTTAAGTACCTGGCTACGCTACAAGCTTCTCAGTAAAATTTATAGCTTACTACATAGCAAGCTACTCAGTAAAATTTCTAGCTAAGTCGCACAGCGAACTACACAAAAAGCTGCTTGTAAAATATGTAGCTAACCTACATTCTAAGATATCTTCTAAAAAGCCAATTACACTACAAACTACCTATGAAATTTATGGAGGAGCTACACTACAAATTACTCATTAAAACTTCCAGCTAACTATTTAGAATCATTTCTAGCAAAGTCCCGCTACAAGACATTTCATGGAATTGAGCTACTTTTAAGTAACTAATTACACACAATGCTATTAAGTAAAACGCCTAACGAACTACACTAAAAGCTGCTTAGTACAATTTGTAGCCAAACTAAATTATAAGGTACTGTTTAATTAACCAACTCCGCTACAAGCTACTTATGAAATTGGTAAAAAAGCTACACTACTAACTATTTTTAAGTACCTAGCTACGCTACAAGCTTCTCAGTAAGATTTGTAGCTTACTACATAAAAAGTGACTCAGTAAAATTTCTAGCTAAGTCACACTACAAGACATTTGATAGAAAATGAGCTATTTTTTAAGTAACTAGCTACACATATTGCTACTTGCTAATACTTCCAACGAATTACACAAAATGCTGCTTTGTAAAATTTGTAGCTAAGCTACATTCTAAGATATCTTCTAAAAACTCAATTCCACTACAAAATACTTATGCAATTTATGGAGAACCTACACTACAAGTTACTCAGTAAAACTTACAGCTAACAACATATAAATTAACTTCGAAACAACCTTTCTAGCAAAGTCACGCTACAAGACATTGGATGAAATTGAGCTACTTTTAAGTAACTGACTACACAAAATGCTAGTAAGTAAAATGCCTAGATTAATACACAAGAAACTGCTTAGGACAATGTGTAGCTAAACTAAATTATACAATACTATTTAAGTAACTAGCTGCACTACAAGCTAGTTATGAAATTTGTGGAGAAGCTACACTACAAACGATTTCTAAGTATCTAGCTACACTACAAGCTTCCCAGTAAAATTTGTAGCTTACTACATAAAAAGTTACTCAGTAACATTTCCAGCTAAGTCACACTACAAGACACTTGACAAAAATTGAGCTACTGTTTAAATAACTAACTAAACAAATTGCTGCTCCGTAATAATTATAGAGAACTACAAAAAAAGATGCTTTGTAAAATTTGTAGTTAAGCTACATTGTAAGATATATTATAAGTAGACAATTACACTACAAACTACTTATGTAATTTACGGAGAGCTACCCAGTAAAACTTACAGGCAACTACATAAAAATTAACTTAAATTTCTAGCAATGACACGCTACAAGACACTTGATAAAACTGAGCTTTTTTTAAGTAACTAACTACACAAAATGCTATTAAGTAAAACGTCTAGCGAATTAGACGAAAAACTGCTTAATAAAATTTGTACCTAAACTAAATTATAAGACACTTTTTAAGTAACCCACTACACCATAAGCTACACTACAAACGATTTTTAAGTAGTGTACAAGCTCCCCAGCAAAATTAGTATCTTTAGGTACTACACAAAAAGTTACTCGGTAAAATGTTGAGCTAAGTCACACTACAAGACACTTGATAAAAATTGAGCTACTTTTTTAAGTAACTAACTGCACAAATTGTTACTTATAGCGAACTACACAAAAAGCTGCACTGTAAAATTTGTAGCTAAGCTACATTCTAAGATATCTTATAAGTAGCCAATTACACTACAAGCTACTTATGTAATTTATGGAGAAGCTACTCAGTAAAACGTTAAGGCAACTACATAATAATTAAAGAAAAATTTCTAGCAAAGTCACGCTACAAAAAACTTTTAAAACTGAGCTACTTTTAAGTAACTAACTACACAAAATGCTATTACGTAAAACGTTTAGCGAATTACACGAAAAGCTGTTTAGGAAAATTTGTAGCTAAACTAAATTATAAAATACTTTTTAGATGGCCAAGTACACTACAAGCTATGAAAATTATGGAGAAGCTACACTGGCAAGCTCCTCAGCAGAATTTGTATCTCAGGCACTACACAAAAAATTACTTAGAATATTTCTAGTTAAGTCATATTACAAGACACTTGATATAATGGAACTACTTTTTTAAATAACTAACTACACAAAAAGCAACATACTTAAAATTTCCAGCTAACTACACAAAAAGGTTTTGGTAAAATTTGTAACTAAGCTAAAGTATTAGATACTTTTAATGTAGCTAACTACGCTACCTGCTACTTAGTTAACATTGTATCTTATTACACTACAAGGTGTTTTAGTAAAATATGTAGCTAAGCTACATTATAAAATACTTTTTGAAGTAGCTAACTATACTATAAGCGCAATATTAAATTTGTAGAGAAGCTACACTACAAGCAATTTTTGAAGTACTTAGCTACACTACAAGCTACTCAGTAAAACTTGTACCTAACTATATAAAAAGCTACTTGGTAAAACTAACTACATTATGAGTTACTTAATAAAATGTGACCTACTTTTTTAATTATCTAACTACACAAAGTGGTTTAGTAAAATATGAAGCTAAGCTAGATTACAATAAATACTTTTTTTAAGTAGTTAACTACACTACAAGCTGCTTAATACAATTAGTTACCTACTGCACTACAACATGCTTAGCAAAATTTGCAGCTAAGCTACATTATAATTTACTTTCTGCAGTAGCTAACTACACTATAAGCTACATATTGGATTTGTAGAGAAGCTACACTACAAGTTACGTAGTAAAATTTGCAGCTAAATAACAGTACAAGGCATTTATATGATCTACATTTTTAAGTAAATAACTAAACAAAAAACTACTTCAAACTAATTACAAAAAAAGCTAGATCATTACGTAATTTTTTTTAGTGGTCAACTAAACTACAAGCTACGTACTAAATATTATAGCTTATTATAGTATAAGCTGTTTAAAAATTTTGTAACTTACTACACTACAAGGTGTCGAGTAAAATTTGTAGAGAAGTTATAGCACAAACTATATTTTAAAGAATCTAGCTATACTACAAGTTACTTAGTAAAATTTGTAGCGCACTATACTACACGGTGTTTAGTAAATTTGTAGCTTAGTTACATTGCATGAAACTTTTTTAAGTAGCTAAGTTAGCTGTATGATTAGCTTCACAACAAACTAGTTTGTTTTAAATTACTAGCTATATTATAGTTATTATTAAAGTAGCTATATTAGCTACTATTTTGCTACTCTTCATACAACTTTAATCGAAGCCTAATTTCTTTTCATAAATCTCTTTTTTCACTGTCGCCCATGATTCTAGGAAACCAACAACAAAAGCAACGACTGAAGATACCGATGCAGGATGTACAGGTTTAAATTGTATTACTAAGGTCTGCCAGCTTTCCCTAACCTATGTTGTACGTGGTCACTATTTATGGAAACTATCTAGGCTATCTCTCAGTGATTTTTCGCTACTGGCAATTTTTTGTTTCAAGCAGCGTGCCATTTTAAAAAGCTACAGTAGTGCTACTGTTCAGCACTTATATTTTCTAATTTCTGTCTTACTAATTTTAATGTATATTAATTGCTCCTTAGTTGTTATTTATAATTGTGTATAATTTCAAACGTTTCAGTAAAAAGGTGATTAGTTACTGGTAAAGCTGATTTGGAAATCAATAGAAGAAAAATGATCAAAATTCTACATAGATCTCGGACGTTAAATTATGATGCTCGTTATCCCATAATGACCTTTCATGAATCGTGTACCCTAATAAAACTTTGTATACATAATTAAATATTAAATGAAACGGCTATTCCACCTAACCAAATGGAATAACGTTTATTACATTTTTTAATAAAGCGATGCTTACTGCTATGGTTTTTGAAGGACTTGTTCGTATCGTTTAGCTTCATGGTTCATCCATTAAGTTTCTTACAATTTTAATTACACGTTTCTTTTGCAGCGATAATAACTTCCGTTAGCAACACCTGTCGGTTTATTTTAATGTCGTTATTCAAAGTCAAAACTAGCGTTGCATAGAAATTGCGGTTAAGATGGACAATACGAAGAAGTGCTCATTATTTATCACCATAAAGGATTTTTAATGGATAATGGCATTGTTACGCCGTACAGTTAGAAAGGGTCAACACTCCGCGGATTTCTGTAGAAAACACTCAAGTGCGGGCAAAAACAACGTTTATTGCTTCATGCCCAGCGATTCCATGATTTTACAGCATCTAACCATGCGCGTAATAAGGAAGCAAAGGATCATTCGCAATGGTTGAACTACAAAGAATTGAAATTGCTTACTTCTGTTAATAATCGAGGTTTTGGTTTATTTCCTAGTAACGACACCGGAACGGTAAGTATACACCAATATAGCACTGTTACATTTTAAATTGTTATTATTATACAGGATGGACCATGAAGTTTGTAGGTCTTAATAAATTAAAACTGCAACCCAACATACACAGTTTGATGCCAGGGGCAATAAGTTACCTAGTTCACCCTGTATATACTTCTATATAAGGAATTTTATAATTGAGCAATTTCATTTTTCTGCTCATTAAACTGATTGAGTCAATCAGTACAAAAAATGTCTTACATTGATTTCTCTAATAAGGTTTGAATAAACAAATATTGATCGATGTTATATAGGTGGGTTGATTAAAGTCTATAAAACTTTTTAACGCGTTTGCAATCATTCATCTCCAGTAACTGTGCTTGTAATTTTCAATCTTAGATTAACTGAAATTGGTTTCATTAAAACTGTATTATTGATTTGAATATTCAAGGTTATACGCTCGGTTTTATTTAATTTGTTTTACCTCTCCTTTACAAGCATTGTTTTCCCAACCCTTTAGCTTCTATTTCCTTTTGCTCGGCTATCATTAAAGCTTGGAGGGTTAATTTATAAGAAATGTAGCCTTTATTTAAAGCCCTCCTGTACAGAGGTTCTTGAAAATAAGCTTAACAACGGGTTCCGGGAGTCAAACAGGACGGATTAAACCAAACAAGCCTTAGTACAAAAGAGCTTCCTTAAGAAGTTCTGGCACCTTAAAGAAGAATAAAATATTTTTAACCTATTGGGTATACATATTTCAAAAACAAAATGGGGGATCAAGCTGAAAATTGGTACATAGGGGAAGCCGAACATTTTTAAGTTTGGCAATATTAAACCAGTGTATTGTATAGCAATAATAGTTATCAAGGTCAGTAAATCCGTTAAAAACTTCATACCCTTATCAGAAACGGTTATGGTTCTCAAATTTAAGGCAAACCCAGTAGACATCAACATCATACAAGTGTACGCCACTACTACAGGTAAACAGGAAGAATTATTAGAAGAATTCTATGAACAAATAAGAGAAATTAAAAAACATGACGTGGAAGACTTCAACGCCAAGATAGGAAAAGGTCCATGTGGAAGCTGTATTGGAAAATATGGCCAAGGAACCAGAAATGATAGGGGTGACGGATGAATAAAATACTGTCAAGAGGAAGACCTCATAGCACTGAATACTAGGGTTAAACCTCCGGAAAGAAGGCTATACAATACACGTGGATTACCCCATGTGATGGTAAGAACAACGCTATAGTCAGAAATCAAATATTTACCTTTATGTTGATAAATAAGAGATTCAAGAATTGTGTAAAAGCGGTTAAAACGTATGCGAGAGCAGATGTGGGATCAAACCACAACCCAGTGGTAGTAAAAATCGCTATTAAACTAAATTAAGTTGTGGTGTTCATCTGATTGTGACGATCCATCTGGATTAGAACAATATTTTAATTGCCGCTCCTTACAAATCAAATTTCTATTTTAATTGCTATGTCAGCAGCGTTTAACCTCACTGATATTACATCTTAAGAATGTCTCGGAAATCGTATGTGTCGATTTTGTTCTAGAACGAATTTGGCTTGGGTAAATGCTTTGCGGCGAGGGGGCAATTTAGTAGGCGCTAGACTTTGGAAACAGACCGACGTAGGTTCTGATAACGGGTTTCTTCGCGGCTCATCTGCTAATTGAGTTTTACCGTACCGTATTTCTACGTTAGACAAAAGAATCTCGACTGAGTCGGATTATACATAAATTTTAGCAGTGTTAGCTTTGGTGCGTGAATTTTGTAAGCTTTATAAACAGGAGGATGCACAATATTGGTGAGTCCGATTCCGATTCCCGTAAACTGCTGGCTTCTCGGCTTTCCACGAGAACCTGCAATCAGCTGTGATTTGGAAGGTGGAGCACGTTAATTTCGACATACCCTGTACACAACTAGAAAGATTTCTTCCCGAAAGCGGTTTCCGTGAACCACCCCTACTCCTCTGAGCTAAGCTATAGGCCTTTTTCCACCTATCCTGTTGCGGGTCGACGAAAAAGCTCGTTTGGCCCGTAACAAAGTAGAAAAGAAGAAAACAAAACAACTGAAACAACTAAAAGAAGAACACACAGTTAAACAAATAAATAAAGGGTTTCAGACACTAAAAGGAACACTAGGAATTGACGAAAAAATGAAAATTTATGATAAAATAAGAAAAATAATGAAGGACACAACTGAGAAATATTTAAAAAGAACCAATGAAAAAGAAAAGAAGAGTGTGGATGACACATGACATATTGAAATTGATGGAAGAACGAAGAGAATGGAAAAATAGTGACCCTAATATATACAACCGAAAACAGAAACTTATCAAAAAAATGATCCGCGATGCCAAACAGAAATGGAGAGGGAAAAATGTGAAGAAATCGAAAAATTACAATGTAACCATGACATATTCAACTTACATAAGAAAATTAAGCAAGTAGTAGGTATTCACCACCAACGTCATATAGCAATACTCAAGGGTAAAAATAATAATATAATAACGGATGTCAACAAAAATCTAATAATATATAGTGTAATTCTATAAAAGAACTGTTTGAAGATCAAAGACCAACACATTTTGAAATACCACAAGGAGAAAAAGGTCCAGAAATATTAAAATCAGAGGTAACAAATGCAATAATATCAGGGAAGGATGAGGAAATGCCTGGACCAAGAGATGTAATCTTCTTCCTCAGCCTTCCGCCATTCATTCCTGGATGTAGGTCTCACCCATGTCTCTCCATCTCTGTCGGTCACTGGCTTTCTATATCCAGTTCCTACCCGCTATCTTCCGGATGTCATCTATCCATCATTTCTGAGGTCGCCCTCTGTTTCTCTTAGTTTCACTTGGGCGCCATAATAGTAACTTCCTTGTCCATCTTTTATAGGTTTGTCTCGCAGTGTGTCCCGACTACTTCCATTTGAGGCCTGCTATGCGTTCCATGATGTCAGTTATCGTTGTTCTTTTTCGAATCTCTTGATTGTGGATCTTATCTCTTAATAATATCCCAAGCATGGCTCCATGGCTCTCTGCGTAACTCTCAGTCTATCTGCGTTCCGTGCTGTAACGGTCATTATTTCCATACCATACGTAGCCACTGGCAGAATACAAGTATCAGTGTCATGTTAGTGATATTCTTCTTGGAACTTCAGCGCCTTGGTTTTCTTTTCCTAATTTGATAACTCGTCCTAGGTATATGTATTTCGTGACGTTTTTTAAAGTCTGGTCAAGTATTGTAATTTGTATGTTGTGTTGACTCATGATCTTAGTTTCAGCAAGATCCATCTTCAGGCCTGATTCTTCTGCTGCCCGTTTGAGTTCTTGCATCATCATAATTAATTCAAGCGGGTCTTCAGACATAATCACCACGTCGTCAGCGAAAAGCAAATGACTGAGGAAGGAGCCATCAATTTTTACACCTTTTGATTGCCAATGAAGTTTTTTGAAGACATCCTCTAAAGCCAATGTAAAAAGTTTTGGGGAGATGACATCCTCCTGTCGTACCCCTTTCCTGATGTCTATTTTGTTGGTTTTAATAACTTCGTTTATTTTCACGTGTATTGTTGCATTTTCTTAGATATCCTTTATTATAGTTGTATATGTACTGTCGATTCTAGCATTATTCATTGCCTCCAAGATGTAAGTTGTGCTTATGGAATCAAACGGTTTGTAGAAATCTATGAAAGCCAGGGGTATGGGCACACTATATTCAGTCGTCTTCTCTATAACAGTGCGTAGAGTCTGCAGGTGGTCAATTGTGCTATAACCTTTGCGGAAACCCGCCTGTTCCACCGGTTGATAATAATCGAATTTGTTTGGTTGGTAAACATTTTCGGCGATGTAATGGGTGGGCTTGATGATGATGATGATGATTTGAAAGAGCGAGATCTAGGACGCGGTTTTCCAAACGTCTCTATGCACTTAGGCCACATTTGGCCCGTTGCACACCCTAACTAAGAATTTTGCCTATCTGGGGTAATTCCTTCTACATCTATCTATCTTTATCTAGGACAGTTGTATAAGAGAAACTGAACCTTAGTGTGTGTGCTTTTAGTGGTGTTTTTGCAATTATCTTTGTAATGGAAAAGCAAGTTAATTTATGTCGTCGTATTTATAAGCTACTTGGAAGACTATCAGAAAAAGAAGTAATTAACCATTTTGCAACTTCCACCTTGTACAAAATTATCATTATAGCAAATGATGGAAAATGGGAATTGCTATTGAAGAGAAGCTAAGAAGTGGTAGACCTTCCAGTTTGAATAATAGACAGCAACGAGGTGTAGTGTTAAAGGTTGAAAACAAAGTGGGAACATTCCAACGCAAGTTAGCAGTGAAATATGATGTTACTCGGGGTTGTATACAAAATATTTTAGTAAAAACTAACCTCACCTATTGAAAACGAAAGCAGACCCCTAAATATACGGCAAGGCAACTAGAAGAGATTCCCAAAAAATGCAGGAAACTTAGAAGAGAATTTTAATCGGAAAAATTTCCAACGTTATGAACGATGCAAAATATTTTACTTTCTCAAACAACAGTTTGCCAAGAAATGATGGATATTATACTAGGAATAAGGAATATGTTCTAGATAAGATAAAATTTTAAGCAGAAGCAAAGTTTGAACAAAAAGTCTTGGTTTGGATGGTAATTTCTGAAAAAGGAATTTTTGAACCAGTCATAAGACCTTCGACTGGTCCTGCTATCAGGGTGAATGTTTACCTATTGTTGAAAAGTTTATTAAAACGCATCATAAGGATGAAAATTATGTATTTTGGCCTGACCTGGCAAGTAGCCATTATGTTGCTTCAAGTCAAGACTGGTTACGGGGAAAAAATATCAAATAAATAATAAAAATATCACCCCCCCCATATGTCCCTAAAGCGAGGTCTGTTGAAGGTTTTTGGTCAATAAGGTCGAGACTTGTTTACAGTGAAGGCTGGGAAGATCATTCAGTGAAACAACTGCAAACCCGAATTAAAAACGAGTGTAAATATGTTTGCTTAAGTGTTGTCCAAAACATAAAGACAAAGGTTATATCCAAATTAAGAAGAATTGAAGAAGACTGTCCGCTTTCTATTTTATAATTAAATGTAGGAGTAGTGCAAATATTCAATTTTGGTTTAAAAATATGAATTCTTTATTAAAGTTTTGTTATATTTCTCGTATACGTCAATAAAAAAATTCCATTTAGTTTAAGTCCACCCGTTATTCATAGAGATAATTAAGCTGACCGTCGACTGACGTCTTGGTAAACCTGTTTAAGCAGGTAGATTGCACAGGAATAATACCCACAGAATAGCTAAATCAACATTTGTTACTATACCAATGAAGGCAAACGCTAAAAAATGCAAATGCGCTTAAAATCTTCCTAAGAATGATACACAAAAAATACAAAGAAAATATTGGAATAACATAATTTGGTTTTAGAAGCGGGCATGATACAAGAGGAGGTAGGAAGAGTATATGGGTAGACGAACATCACACACTACATAAAGGCCCAAATGTTGAGGTGGTTATGATACTTGGAAAGACAAGTGGACGATAGAATAACAAAAAATATGATAAAGAGGGTGCCAGAGGGAACACGAAAGAGGGGCAGGCCAAGAGCGAGGTGGTTTCAAGCAGTAGAAGACCTGAGGGAAAGACATAACAAAATGGAGAGCCCAAGCCAACAATAGGAAGAAGATGAAGGAGACCACAAAGCGACGGGCCTGATAAAGCCTCATATATACATATTGCTGTGTTACAACATGCTCTAATTGAGATATCTTAACGTGTTGCAAAATCTAATAAAGGTATATTAAGCTACCCTGTAAGAAAATGGGTTGTTTAACCACATATAAATCAAATACGAGGTAAATTTAATGTTTCCGATCTTGATTTTGGTTTCGTATAGCTGTATAACTTGGTTTCTAGTAGCAAAGCTAGTTGGTTTGGTTGATATTCATCTTCAGAAAAGCGTAGAGGTTACTTTGCAACCTTATTTGTGAATTCTTGAACTGTAATTTAACAAATATAGGAAAGGCTGTAATAATTTTGACAGCTTTATACTAAAATATAAATTTGTGAATTTAATACTTTTCTTTTGAGAAAAATATGTTTGTAGTAATATCCTGATGTGTGTGAGGAAGCTTTGTGTTAAATTTCATTAACATTGATATTGTTTTTAATAATTTATTTATAATTTAATGTAAATTTAATTGTAAATTTTCAAATGCTTTGACAGAGATATGCCGTGTGAGATATCAATATTTTTGTCATTTTATAAGAAACATTTTCGTTATTTCCATTTTTGTGTAATTTTAGTGATAAGAAAGTTATTGTAATTTGTAGATATTTGTATTTAATTTGGTCAATTTTAATGCTTATTCCTGACTGGAGGAGCCCCTTGAGAACACAAAACAATTTGATAGTATTTAGTAGTTGCTAGGTAACTCACGAAAAAACGATGAATTTTGTCTTGAAAAACAAGAAAGTTGCACTCTGACCACCGAGATAAGCGGACGCTAAATTTGTGGCTCCGCTGAATTTGTATTTTGTGAATTTAAATTAGTGTATCCAAATTGAAATAAATGTGTTAATGTTTATCTACGTATTTAAAGTGTTTTCTTCCCCTTACGTTCAAGAAATAGTGAAATTTTCCGAAAAATTCCAATTTTGACTAAATTTAGATGGCAGCGTGGGTTCTTCAATTACAGCTGGTTGATAATTTTATTTGGACAAATTTGACACAAATATCAATGTCACTTGTGAAAAATTTTAAAGTTACGAGAAATAATTAATTATAAATAAATAAATAAAGGAAGTGCTTCGAAATGTTAAAAATGGAAGAATAATTTACAACAGGAAACTACAACAAGGAATTTGAAAGAATTTGGAGGTTATGACATTAATATTACTCATACAAGTTTTAATGAATAATCAATGGTGTATCCTTATGGGAAAATGGTATTAAGAGTTTAATTTACTTACGTTTGGCCGAGATTTGGATACAACAAACAACAATTAACTGCACTAATTTGTACAAAAAAGCCCTGGACAACGTGATTACTGCATTGAATGGTGAAGATTATCACATGTTAAAGGACCGGACGCGCCAAGGCTAGCTTACTTGAAAATTCTGAACAGAAGTGCATCCCACCAAAGTTGCGGTCAACTAATATGAGGTAAATGTTTCTTACAAAGGAAAAATATAAATAATTGGAAAGATAAATAAAATAATAATTGGTGTTCTATTATGTTATGTTGAATTTATGTACTTGGATAGTATTTTGCGTTATAAAAGGGAAAGCACTGATAATTGTGAAATTTATGTTTGCTAACTAATTTCTGTATGATAATTTTCTTGATTTTCCCTATGTTTTCTTTGTGTGTGTACTTGCGTTGCTACCAGCTGCACGAGTTCACACGGTACAACCAATTATAACAGCGACCCTGAGATCTACAATAAAGTTGGTGCGATTTTATTTGATTTCGTGTAGGTTAAACAATACAACCAATGTGTGCTACCAGTGCTATCATATGCTGCACAAACTTGGTCTTTAACTAAAACCATGATGGCCAAACTAGCAAGGACCAAAAGAGAAATGGAAAGATTAATGTTGAATGTTAAGTTAAAAGATCGGATAAGAAACGAAGTCATCCATCAGAGAACAAAAGTAAAAGACATAAGATAACAAGTAGGTTCGCTAAAATGAGGCAAGTTGACGGAAGATGGAACAAAGAGATTCAACAGTGGCGACCTTGGCTAGACAATGTAACAAATGAAGATGTACTGAAATGTATGATGAGAACAAATAAGTATTGAACACTGTCAAGAAGAGAAAACTGTTAGTACTTAGTACATTTTATGCGAGGAGAAAAATATGACATCATACATGGGAAAATTCAAGGAAAACGAAGCATGGGAAGAAGAAGAATCTCCTGGCTAAATAATTTACAAGAATGGTTCCACTTATTCCAACGATATTCCAAATTAGCAATGCCTTCATTGTAGGTCGATGAATCCAAGCCCTCGAAATAGCTATTTACAGCAGCGATTACCTCGGAATTAGACGAAAATCTCTTACCGCCGAGCAATTTTTTTAGGTTTGGAAACAGATGATAATCGCTGGGAGCCAAATCTGGGGAATAGGGCGAATGGGGCACTAATTTAAATTCCAATTCATGAATTTTGGCCATTGCAATCGCAGACTTGTGGGAAGGTGCGTTTTCTTGATGGAAAAGCACTTTCCTCTTTAACCAATGAGGCCGTTTCTCTTTCATTTTGTTGCTAAGTTGTTGCAACAAATTGGCATAATACTCGCAATTTATTGTTTTCCCCTTTTCTAAGTAGTCGACCAAGATAATTCCATGAGAATCCCAAAATACGGTTGCCATAAGCTTTCCTGCTGACAAAGCCGTTTTTGCCTGCTCTGGTGGCGGAGAACCTTTGTGTGTCCATTGTTTGGACTATTCTTTGGTTTCGGGCGTATAATGGTGGACCCAGGTTTCATTGACGGTTATGAAACGGCGCAAAAAATCCTTCGGATTGTGGCGAAAACGTGCCAAAAGGTCGCGAGAAACATTCAAACGATTCAGTTCTTGCTCCGGGGTGGGCAACCACGGCATCCAACGCGCCCAGGATTTTTTCATTTCCAATTCTTCAGTTAAAATTCTGTGCACACTGTCATTTGAAATACCCACTATGTCTGCTATCTCGCGCACTTTTACTCGACGGTCATCCAATACGATACGGTGGACTTTTTCAATCATATCCGGGGCAGTTTTTGGACGTCCACTACGGGGTTCATCATTTGTGCTCACACGACCACACTTAAATTCGGCAACCCAGTTTTTAACCATTGAAAACGAAGGAGCGGATTCCAATAGTGTTGAAATGTTGAATCCAGCTCTGCTTTGATTTCGGTTGGTGTTAAGCCTTTCAAATGAAAGTACTTTCTCACTGCTCTCAACTCAGTGTTTTCCATTGTTTACAAAATCACACGAGACGTTCACTTTGGCGTACTGTCAAAAACAGACTAATTGACAGATCGCTCTGTACTGTCATATTTAATCTAATAAAGGATAATTCTACAGAATGGTAAAGAAGATTCCTCTGAATTCGCGCCATCTTTGTGTTAGGCCTCGTAGTTATCGAACAATCCTCGTATTAAGGAAAGGAACGTTCAAGAAGAAGATTGTTGTTTTACCGTGTTATTATTGAACTTATTAAGAAGTTGCTGTTTTAAGTGTTTGTAATTTATTATAGAAGTTTCTGTTTATTTTATTTAGGATACGAAAACAATTAGCCGACAGCGCCCTCTACAACTTGACTTTCCTTGAAGCGGGTATGTACCAATTTTCAGCTTGACCCGCCATTTTGTTTCCGAAATATACGCAATGTTAAAAACATTTGTTTCTTCTTTAAGGCGCCATAACTTCTTAAGGAAGAACTTGTGTAATAAGGTTTAATCGGTTCCATTTAACCTCAAAAAGCTGTATTTAAGCTGTGCCTCTTTATTTGCAGGACCCTGTATAAGTAAATCCATAATATTTCATTTAATAAAGTTAGAAATTAACAGTATTAGGTAAGCATACCATAAATACCAGAATTATTTAATCCTGATAACCTTCCATGAATAATATTTTGAAAACAGCGATAAACGATGCTTCTCGACTAAACAAACAGTGCTCTTTCGCACCTAATTATAAAATAGTATTTTTGTAAATCCGAAAAGCAGATTGAAAGCATTACATCACCGATTAAAACATTTTATGACCTGATAGACTAAAAATTTACATCCTGCACCAATCAAATCGGCTTGTTCTTTGATATTTTTTTATCAGGGGTTTCCAAACAAAAACAAATTTGGAAATTGTTAAGATAAAAAATGTTTACACTAATTACATACGTGTGCAAATATTTTCCATTGGGATTCGAGTTCCAAAACATAAAAATTAATCACGGCGAGTAAAAAAGTTGTTTGCAACGTTGACAAACGACTTAGAAATACAACTTTTTTGCATTCTACTGTACGAACAGACATTTAGTTTCTTGGCACCTACTTTTACTGAATAAACATGATTAAAGAGAAAGAACTCACACATGTTTCTAGTTTTAAGATTAGATGCGGGCAATGTTAAAAATATGTTTCACAGGGACAACCTAGTGAGTCAGTTCCTTTAAGCCGAATTAATTGCTCCTATCAATCTATTTTATGGCGGAGAAACAAACAGTGTAATAAACTTTTAGTACCTAGGTATGAGTACGATATTGATTATTTTCGTCCAAGGTTTTTTTTCTAATCGATTTCGGTCTCTGTGCTTCCTTTACTTTACGATTTATTACGAAATTATCTCACATTTAATTATCCTGGTTAATCATTGCATAATTAAGTACAAAGTAGGTAAGCAATTACTAAGTACCTGGCTGAATTTTATGTATGTAACTAGAAAACCAATTGAAATGCAGGCTTAATTGCACTGTATGGGTCGTAAACTAACATGAGTTGCTTGTTTGCTTTCATTAGCCGCCATTGTTAATTAGGTAAATTGATGCGGGATGCATTTAAATTCTAAATGGCCTAACTGTACTGCCTAACGTTGATTTAATTACAGACATGAAAACCATTTAAACCTAAAATTCCAGGAATTTGATAGGCTCGCGTATGAAAATAAAAACGAAATGAAAACGAATTAAAACTGTTTCTAATATTTACTTTCTAACTTGAACAACAGAAAACATCTACAAACCCTTCTCTTTTTCGTTACCACCTTCTATTGTACCCCTCCATTCTAGCTCCTTTCCAGCCATCCCCATCATTTCGCCTCCCAAGTATACTCCCATTTTCCTTCCCTCATCATTTCACCTCCCACGTATACGCCCATTTTCTTTCCCCCATATCTTCCATTTCCACCGCCGTTTTGTACACTTCTGTTTTTCGCTCTCATACAAAGCCCTTTTTCTTGTAATTTATTCGTTCTTTCTCTGCCCTTTCCAGTTTTTCTTTTCTACCTCTACGGAAATTAGTAGAATGTGAACGTGGAAATATCTATTGTACCAGGAAGGTGGCAACCCCCTCCAGCACCCAAAATATTAGATCATATGCAGGTGTTTTTTTAGGGGGAAAACTAGGTGTTTACAACGGTCGCAAAAACGAAGAACCACATGTGGTATTCGTAAATTTGTCTTATTTATGTCAGTATACAAAATGTGGATTTCAGTATAATTTGCTTTCATTAAATGTTCTTATTAACTAAGTAAACCAAAGCGAGTAGCATTTAAATTCAAATTGATGACCTAACCATAGCACCTACTATTGTTTACGTCCGATCGATTTAATTATATACATAAAAGTACATTTGTAACGAAAATGGCCATGAATTAATCTGCTCACTAGAATAACCATTGTAATAAAATAAATGTGTATTAAGTTTATCTGTTTAGGTCCACTCCCCCGTTTTTCCCACCCTAAGATATGTTCCTGGTGTTCTTCTACCCTTTTTTCTCCACTTTAGCCCTTCCTATCCTATACATCTATAGTCGTCGGCTAACGAGCGTGCATGATCCAGGAATGCAGTTAAGGACGGCTTTACGAGAAAATTTGGCTACTTGATAATGGAATCCCTGCGTTAGTATTCTGCACAATAACATTCAAAAGTGATGACAACAGTACGCAATATAGCAAGTGCCAGGTTGTAGTAAATGTTTTCCAAAGCAGGTAGTAGACTGCTTACTACTACGTTTCCTCCTAGGAAGTGAAATGCCCTTGCTGTAGTCCCTCTACGATCTCTCGTTAGTCCATGACTATATTTTTAAACTTTTCTATTCTAAACCATATTCCCTCTCTACATTTAGTATTTCTGCCTAGGTCCAATCCTCCTTCTTGCACTCTCTACCATACCTCCTCGTCTTCCACACTTTTTTCTCCTATTTACCCTTTCCTATTGTATACACCTACTTTTGTACTTTTCTATTCTAAACTGTGTCCCCTCTCTACATTTAGTATTCTTGTTCAGCTCTGTTTCCCCTTATTTCCTTCCCTACAATATGTTCCTCCTTTACTTCTACATTTTTTATTTCCTATCTTATATACACCAACTTTCGTATCTTTCAATTTTAAACCATATCTGCATCCTGCATTTAGTATTCATGTCTAGCTCCATATCCCCTTCTTGCCCTCCCTATAATATGTCCCTCCTCTTCTTTTACACTTGTTTCTTTTTTTATACCTTCCTGTCGTAAACACCAATTTTTGTACTTTTTTGTTCTAAACTATATCTCCTCTCTACATTTAGTATTCCCGCCTAGTTCCATATCCCCTTCTTGCCCTCCCTATAATACGTCCCGCTACACTTGTTTATTTTTGTATACCTTCCTGTCATAAACACCCACTTTTGTACTTTTCTGTTCTAAACCATATCCCCTTTCTACATTTAGTATTCCTGTTAAGTTCAATTTCCTCGTTTTTCCTTCCTGTAATTTGTTTCTCTTCTTCTTCTACACTTCTTTCTCCTCTTTACCCCCTTCTATCGTATACAAGTACTTTGTATTTTTCTATTCTAAACTATATCCCCTCTTTGCATTTCGTATTTCTGTCTAGCTCCATATCCCCTTCTTGCCCTCCCTATACTATGTCCCTCCTCTTCTCTTTTCACTTTTTTCTTCTCTTTACCCCTTCCTATCGTAAATACCTACTTTGTACTTTTCTATTCTAAACTATATACCATCTCTACGTGTAGTATACCTGTCTAGTTCCGTTTCCCTTATTTCCCTTCCTTCTAACAGTATGTCCCTCCTATTCGTCTACACTTTTTTCCTTTCCTATCGTATACACCAATTTTTGTATCTTTCAATTGTAAACCATATCCCTTTTATACATTTAGTATTCCTGTCTAGCTCCATATCCCCTTCTTGCCCTCTTTATGATATGTTCCTCCTCTTCTTCTACACTTGTTTCTTCCCTTTATCGCTTCTTATCGTATTATGATATGTTCCTCCTTTTCTTTTACACTTGTTTCTTCCCTTTATCGCTTCTTATCCTAAACACCTACTTTTGTATCTTCCAATTCTAAACCATATCCCTTTTCTACATTTAGTATTCCTGTCTAGATTCATATTCCCTTCTTACCCTCCTTATGATATGTTCCTCCTCTTCTTCTACACTTGTTTCTTCCATTTATCCCTTCTTATCGTAAACAGCTACTTTTGTATCTTCCAATTCTAAACCTTATCTCCTTTCTACATTTAGTAT
>JABXWE010028938.1:0-38346 GCA_014611495.1 Limonius californicus | reverse complement strand
CGTCTTCCAATAGCATCGGCAGCTCCTCTTCAAGAAAATGGCGATAAATTGCTCCAGTTAACCTCGCTGGTAAAAAGAATGGACCTATCAAGTGGTCTCCGACAATTCCGATCCATACATTCACTGAAACCTGATGTTGTAAACATGTTTATATGAACTTTTATTCTTATTTTTATGCAAGGAATCTCACCCTGAATTTTTTCGCAATATTAATGATACACCCTGTATAATAAATATATTTTCATGTGACGAGCACGACGTTTTGTTCAGGACTACCGAAACAAGAAATTTCAAAACAGTTGATTTCAGTAAGAACACAAGAGCAACTCAACTGAAGTTGCGGTCGCATTGCAGTTGCGTTGCCGTTGCCAGTTGCTTTTGGTGGGAACACGGCCTTACAGTTAACCAAAAGAAGAAAGGACAACCGGCGACTGAAGGCCTCTTTAGGTCGCATTTAAAAAAAGGTTCAGCTCTTGAAACTTGAAAATTAAACTCGGAAAAAGTTTACACCACACAATTAGTACTTCTCCTACCATAGTGTTATTTGGTAGGGAGCAGAGAGAGGCACAACTGGGGTGTTCCTAAGATCTTCGGGAAACCGGAAAAATTCGCTGGTACGCCCCTGAAGGTTGGATCGCTTCTGACAGGGCTTTTTCGACGTCGAGAGAGAAGAGACAGGATCTTCAGACGTCAAGATCTCCGCCGCTGTACGGGTGGATCACTTAAAACTGCTCGAAAAACAGATCTTCCGCGGGTTTGATAGCTTTTATCCGACACAAGTCGAGAAAGCAATTGCACTGAATTGTTGTTGCAAAAAGCTGACACGCTGCTAATATTTTCAATCTGACACAAGTCGAGGAGTCTTTTGCCTAACGCAAAAAACCAAACGATAACTCAATTACTAGAAGAGCTGCGACACAATCCGGTATCAAAAGAAAACACGTCAGTTCACTCCTAAAGGTCAGTCTACTCTATTTCTTAATTTATTAACGGTTCCCGAAGATGGAATCGGGTGACCCAACTGAATAAAGGTGGAAAATCGACTAAAGAAAAAAACGCAATGCCGCAAAACACTTCACCCAAGTTCTAGAACAAGTTCCTACACGTCCGATTTCCGAGAAACATAACATTTCTAAGGTCACGTTGGAAGTGGTCCTAAGAATTCCTTTTGGTCGGCGTTAACAGACTAAATAAACATGTCAAGCGTTCGATTAAGTTTCGAAAGTAGCCTCCCATAAATTTAATATTTCAAAATAATGAAAATTGTAATCATCACAAGAATGGCAATTAAAATAGAATTTTAATTCCTATGAAGCGGCAAAACTTAACGAACATAACAGTTGTAAAATACACACAAAAACAGCGCTTTTATCAAAACAAGTTTCGATGACGTCACATATCGAATAAAAAGGATGTGCTAAAAACTAATAACATCAGAAATCCATATTAATATCAGTTCCATGATCTGTATATTGCTAAGAATACCGAGCTTACTACCCCATAGTGTATTTTTTTGATAAAATTGATTAAGGGTTCCTCTATTTTATAAAAAATTAAGTCTGCTTTAAACAATTAAATCCACAACTATTC
Organism: Limonius californicus; assembly: GCA_014611495.1. Lineage (NCBI taxonomy): Eukaryota > Metazoa > Arthropoda > Insecta > Coleoptera > Elateridae > Limonius > Limonius californicus. The sequence goes on along the minus strand of JABXWE010028938.1, from coordinate 36,756 downwards.
AGCGTGAAACCAGATGATTTATCTATTTACATTTATAGCAATCTAAAGGGATTGTTGTAGAATTATACAGTATGGTGAAAGTTCTGCACAAAATTCATAATTTTCTTATTTGTATTTTTTTGGAAAGACCCTGAAACATGTCAATGTTATATTTTAAAAAGACACTTTCTAAGGTAAATTTTTTTCTATCGGCCTTCGTTTCTGCGCTATAACGTTATCATTAATTATTTAAATGGAAATCCCATTTTCCCATTTATTTTGATAGCTCTCCTCATCACCTAAATGGTGATATAAAAAATTACTGGCCCATCTAATCATTTGTTGAGAAATACACATAAAATTTAAAAATTCTGAATTTATTGGTAATGAAGAAGACCATATCTGTTTAAATTTATGTTTTCTGCGTTTTGAGTTAATTCCAGCTTAAGCAATTCTTCTTATAAACAATGAAGATCAGGATATGCCCCACGCAAGCGTTTGATTTCAACAAGATTGAGCTTCTCCCCATTTTGGTGTACAAGACTGACAGTTTTTTGACCATGTATGTTCCCTGATCGATGGTTAGGGCGGCGAGGATCATTGGAGTGGCTTGTGCGATCATCTGACTTAACGCCGCTAGATTTCATTCTATGAGCTTATGTGAAATCGGGAGGTTACGTTACTAGGCTAAGCAATTTAGAATATTTAAAGAGTCGGATTCATTTAGACATGGAAAGTATTAGCAAGGAAATTATTGAGCGGACAATACAAAGTGTTTACACACGTGATAGTCATTGCCAACCGGTTAATGGTGGACAATTCCAACATTTCTGTTGGGTAATTGTTTCAGGGTGTTCTAATTTTTATTATAAATAAATTCTAAACCTATGTGCATATTTCTCATATATAAATTATTATATGGGTTATTGTATTGTATTATATTTGAAAGAGCGAGATTTAGGACGCGGTTTTCCAAGCATGTCTAAGCACTGCAGACATCATTGTACACCCTAACTAAGAATTTTGCCTCAATGGGGTGGTTTCAACTCCAGTAGTTATTTTTAACGTGTCACACATCGCAGTGGCCGGATTCGACCCCGCGACCCTTGGATGCAAAGGTAAATGCGCTAACCACCGAGGCCAGGTGTTATGTGGGATACTATTTTTTTTATATCATCATATAACTGTTTTTTAAGAATTATGCAACTCCATGATTCCCATCCCACCACACACGGCACTTTTCTGCTATATACTGGTCTAACATGCTACACCCTGAAAATTCCATGTCCCAACTACAACTAGGACACCTCAAACACCCTGCGAAAGTGCATTGCTTGAATTGGATTGGAACCTGAGCGACTTTGGTAAAACAACTAAGAAGTCAAGCGCCTCGGCCACTACTCTACCGCGGTCCCCTTATTTAGCTGGCGAGGAGGTCTAATAAAATGTGGAGGAAATGGTGTTGCTAATGTTGTTACTAATTTTATTATTTAAATTTAGGAGTAATGTTTGAAATATCATGAGTAATTAAATTTCTAAAACAAAAAGAGGTTCATACCTTTTCGCTCATTCCCAAAAAATTTAATTTATAATAGTATTACTAAAAGAACTTCTAAAAGTACAGTATTTATTGGTTGGCAAAATTATCCATACAAGTATTTGGGATAACTAATTTACTTCACAGCGGTAGGAAGTGCGACTCAGCTCATTGACAATTATCTTAAAAAATAGGAAACAATGAAGTTATCTCTTCGGGCTTACACCTCGTCGTTGTGGAATTAAATTATGTTGACGTTTCGCTAACCGCTGAAGGTAGCATTAGCAAAGTATGCCTGCTGGACTGTTGGATCGGGTATTTATAGGATTTCTCTTAATCATGGTTGACTAACCAAGGAGTTGCGGTTCGTTTTCTAGGTTTCTGAGCTACAGTACCAAGGAATGTACAGAATTCTGTGTTCGTCTGGAAGCGAAAAATATAAACCACCTCAGACAACAAGTTTGGTCGTAATCAACCGGCACCAGCCAATAGAAACCCAGGAAAGGAACCACGAATCCTCCGCCAGTCAATCATGGATAATAGAGAATCCTGTAAATACCGGATCCGCCGGTCCAGCACTCATTACTCTATAATAATGCTACCTGCAACGGCTAGCGAAATGTCAGCATCATTCAATTCCACGACGACGCGGTCTAAGCCCGAAGAGATGACTTCATTAGATACAAACCGCGGAAGCCTGAAACTTACAATATTTTAAACATGATGAATAATAAGAATATTGTATTTTTCAGGAAATCCTACTAAGTTCATTATTTTTTATTACTTACATACACGATTGCTTAATCTACAAATCTGGAGCAATTGTATCTTCCACCAATAAGTTGACCTAACCTTAAAACAAGACCGGTAAATATTTTAATAAATATAGGTATCTTGGCTAATTGTCTACGGATTATAAAGATTAGGAAAAAACCTTATTTATGTAAACTAACAGAAAGCCTTTGACAATTTACATGCGAATTCTATGACATCATATTGATTGAAATAAAGATAAAAGTAAATGCGAAATCTATATGAAAATCGGAAACAATCACATACGTAGGTACAACAATGGATACGAAGTGAAAATTTGAAATGCATTAGTAAAAAATATCGATTTATGTTGCACTTGCAGGCAACTACCGAAGGATTTGCGCTATGAAACTCTGAGAGAAATTTACAATCCATTAATTTTAATTGAATCTTTCAACATGTTGTATTATGTGTACATAAAAGTATAGTGGGATGCAGAGTATAGTTTCAGGCTTTAACATTACGGATCTTGGGTTTCAGCACCGGTAGCCCAAGATTGTTAAAGGCGGTTCTCCCTTGCAAGACGATAGCAATCTAGGGAGGTGGTATTCTGCTGTATAAAATATTCTCGAGATTAGAAATATTTCAACATCCCATTCAGAGCTCGTATAAAACCGTAGGTTCCTATATCTATAGTAATGTGAATGCACCACACAAGCATAGGAGAGAGGAACGCTATGAGAAAAAGTACTACAGAAAAAAAGTATTTCTAACAATTTAGAAGCAATGGAAAAATAATTTATAAAAGTAACATTTTCGCTTCACCTCATCTGAATTTTATTTCAAAACAAATATTTTTAACGTAAAGAAGTTTAAGTGCTGAAAGCTCTGTTACAGAAAATGTTCCTATTTGTTGTATATCGTATTGTAAAAGTATCATAAGGCAAAAGAAATCGCATCACTCAACTAAAAAATATACAATTCTAAAACTTATCGAATAGATACAGGGTGGGCCAACGAAAACGAAACAGACCCGATTTTTCATATTTATCCCCATTTTTGAAAAACCGTTCGGACCCGTCAATTTTTGTTTTGAGGGGGAAACTTTTTGTATTTATTTACAACCTCCTAAGGGTGGTGAGCTTCACCCCCAAAATTTTAAATGGGAAAGAGGGTCGAGCGAAGTCGCCAGATTTAAGCCCTTTAAACGTCTTTCTGTGGGGCCACATAAAAAGTAAAATTTATAGGATTCAGCTAGAATCCCTAAATAATTTGCGTCAACGGATCAACAACGAATGACGGCAAATTACCCCAGAAATGCTTCAGATCGTCCGAAACCGTTTCCAGCAAAACCTGTACTACTGTATGGATGCTGGAGGTCAACATTTCGAACATTTAATAATATGAAAGTTAAGGTAAATTTCTTAATCAATAAAACGTTACCGGTGTAAATCACGGTAAAAGTGAAAAATAATGAATTATTGACTTTGGTGGGTTACTATCTTTAAAACGTATTTTCTCGAAAACTACTGATACGAATTTGAAAAACTAGAAAGCGTTAAAACGAGAATTTAATGCTCTTTAAAATGGCCTATCACTCGATCCCCTTTCCCATTTAATATTTTAGAGTTGAAGCTCACCAACCCTAGGAGGTTAAGTGACAAGGTTGATAATAAACGCAAAAAGTTTCCCCCACAAAACAAAAATTGACGGGTCCGAACGATTTTTTAAAAATAACAATAAATGTGAAAAATCGAGTTTGTTTCGTTTTCATTGTCGCACCCTGTAGAATGTAAAATAACGTAAATGCATTAAAGAGTGATTTCACCACTAGAAATGCATCTGTCGCGTTCATTGTTTTTGTGACAGATAATTTATGCCCGCAATTTCATAGGACTTACCTACTTATTTTAATTACTTAGATTGGTTGCGATAGTTTTTTATCAGTACATATTATTTTGTAATTGACTTTTCCTACACACGTTTCTATAAAAACTTAAAAATAGAAGTGTTTTAATGCTTTATACTATTTTCAAAGATTGGGTAAAAACGCAAATTTTATAATTGAGTGATTACATACAACTTATTTATAGTATTAACATTATTATATTATTAAGACTACTTAAAATTATCAAAAAGCAAGGCTTGTATTGAAACTAGCCAGTTGGAAAAATGGAATGGTACACCAGGTTCTATGTGGTGGCCTTTTAGATCACCAGATCTTACACCTTTTAATTATTTCTTATGGGGAAGCTAACAGTGAGATTCACAGACAAAGGCCTTAGATTGTACAAGCCCTAAAACATTGAATTCACCTGGAAATACGCTCCAAAAAACGCCTCTAAATGCTACACACGAAGCCATTTTGCTTTAAACAGTTTTTATAGAGGTCATTTTCGCCAGTTAATTGCTATTGCAGACGTCCTTTTGGCTCGTGATTTCTAAACTGTACCAACTGTATCTTGTTGTATTTGTATTTTATTGATTAAAATACATTTTCAATAAATGTATTTCGTACTTCTGACGTACATTACATATAGAGGGTGTATTAGAAATAGGTACAGATATTTAAATCAGTAATAGATTGGCTCGAGTAGAATTCAATGTTACTATTCATTTTTCAAAAATCATTAAGTTCACTTTTTTGAATTAAAAAATATAATAAAATTTTGTTTGATAACTGCTGATGATACATAGAAAATGTGTATTTAAGCTGTAGAAGTTTATTACCTAATTGTAAAGTAAATCCAAAGTGGTAAACACGTAAAAACTTGTTTGGCTTGTGATAACTGAATACAAATTACTGACCTACATAATAGTGTTGGTTTGTGGCAGGCGATAAGACATTTTTTAGCACTACTATCTTACTCTCCTTTGCATAACATGTCTTTGAACTCAAATTTTTGTAATTATCCTGCGGTACTCAAACAATTTTGGGTCAAATTTTCAATTATTATTTTCTCATATCTTCCCATTGCCAAACAAATGTTTGTTCTAGTTTGTATATATTGTAATCTACCATCGGATTTAATATTTGTATCTACCCTTTCTGACACACCCTATCAGTTATATATATATATATATATATATATATATATATTGTGACAAACATTACTGAGCTCAGTTTATTATTACATTCCGTGTACACAACATACGTTGCATTTTCTAAGCAAATAAACATAACATTATAAATTTGCTACGGAATTTAACAAATACCCTTCCTTGATAATATATTTCCTTTTCAAAGACATATTTTTAAATTCACAGCAGACAAATTTTCTATTTTATAAATATATATTTCAATGGAGAAGTTATCTTTATAAAGGTGTGTGTGCTGCCTTTTAAAACGAATTAAAATATATAATAAAACGGACAGTCTTTTTTGTAAATTAATGTTTGATCCAGCGTATTTAACTTATTTCATTTGCAAAAGTCTGTTAAATCACCCGATGTTACACACTTTTATTATGCTGTTATCATTAGAGCACTTAATCAGTAAAAATTAGTAAAGAACGTCCAATAATGTTAGAGCGTCAGAAGGATGAATTCAATAACTAATATCTTAAAAAAAAATTGACTGGCATACTTCGACTTTCTTTTTACCAATCTGCGGTTACTGTTTGTTTTATAATCTAACCAACAATCTTTATGACTGGTTGATACACTGCGTTGCAACTATTGGTAGTTTGATAATCGAACCCTAGGCCTTTGGCATCGCAGCAGGTAGCTAAACAATTGTTCTACTGTGGACTATTCCTTTACGTGTCCTGCTACCAGTATACATACTATTAAATAATTTAACAGCTTCGTTACGTAATACAGCTATCGTACATTACTTTTGTAAAATGCATTTCCGTTTGTTGAGTAATTTTGGAGTTACAAACATAGGGGATGGCGCACTGAAAACAAAACAGATGTGTTTTGTTGCACTAGAACCTCAAGTTTTGGAAAAACGCCCAAATACATCAAATTAATTTGCCAAGAGGACATATAATACGGCTTCTTCCGTTCACGTATATTCGATCTCAAAATTGAGGCGGCCATCACTCTAAAAATTTTTAATAACACGGAGTATCTAAAGACGTACCATTTGAAAGCTCGATGAATTTACTTTGCAATAGTTTTTTCCATTTTTCTATTAGTTCCCGCATCCAAAGTGCAGTCCAAAGTTACAGGTTAGTTAATATTCTGTGTCATTTACGAAATTTTTAGACGGCATTAGATGACCATATGTTGGCGTAAACATCTTAATATTTTTTTTAACTTACCATACGCTGTATTTTATAGTTGTCTTTGTTTTCGTTGAACATTTACAATGGTTTATTCGATTCAGTCACAAACCATGAATGTACCAGTAGAAGAGCCGATTTGTTCGACCAAAAACATGCAGATAAGCATGAGAATCGCAAGTATGCTTTGGAATTGGTGAGAAAAATTTGGGAGACTGTCGCAAATAAAAAGGGAAATGCTGAAAATCCAGTAAGAAATGAAGCGGTGAAAGTCGCGGTTCGGGGCCACGTTGTTTCCGATCCTACGTTGAGTAAGGCAAGTAAGGCAAATGGCTATTATATCGGGTATTAAGCAAACCAGCATTCAACGAATTTTGAAACACTACAAGTTTTTTCTCTACATGATTCATTTGCTGCAAAAACGCAATGAACACGATTTGACAGCCTTTTGCGGTAAATACTAAGAATTTGTATAAATCTATTTATGGGTTCTTGGAAGACCAATACGCATATTTTTATCTAAATCTTAATGTCGAAAATTTTCGCTCTCACAGTAAATTCTAATACTGGAAGTATGGGAACGTACAAACTAGGGTTTTATTTATCTAGAATTGATCAGTTAAGCCATTTTAACTGTTATTGTTGCTTCTTTTTTTAAGTAATTTAGTAGAGCATTTCTCACGAAATTTAAATTATGGGGCAGTTTTAACTAAATCTACCATCGTGTGATTTAATATCTTGAAAAGTTATTAGTGTGGCGCGTATCCCAGGATATTGCGCTTGAAAATACCCCACACCATACTGAACAGGAAAGGAATATAGCGTAGAAAATAACAGTGAGAAGAAACATGACGGAGGGAAAGGAACTCCAAATATATTGGCGATTGTTTTCGGATAGAAGTCCCAAATGCGTTAACTACAATATTATTCTGCACTAGGTCGATATTTCCTCGCTTAATACTAAGTGTGCTGTTTCAAAAACAAACTAATTAAATACAAATACTAAAATACAAGAAAAAGCTTCTAGGTTAATGTGTGACATTCTTAAAAATCTCTAAGAAAATGTAATCGTTTGTTTGTGCGTGTTCCAAGGTGATAATATTCACACGTTTATTTGTTTTCTTGCCGTTACAATGCGCAGCAAATAATTAACAATTTAAATCATGTTTATTTTCAATTTCTGAACCACTTTGTAAATACAAACGCCTGGTTGTAATAAGTTATCTTTGCTAAGTACCGCATTTAAAGTGGAATTAACAACTCTGGTCAAAATTAAATATTAACACCTGAAATGCCTCCATTTTATGCATTAAATGCAATCGCAAGATTTTAGTAGGTATGTTTTCATATTTTCTGGGAGCTGTTCATTCCTTAACATGCTGTTTCTGCAGGGAACAGAAAAATATCGAGTACAAAAACGGGGGAATGTGAAAATACGACTTTTGTTTCTATTCGTTCTTATGAATGCTTAAACAAAGGTTTCTCTTTAATGTATTATGCAAACGACTACGTCGGCGAAGTTTTCATATTTCTGTAATTTATTTATATATGATTTTATTGCAGAATTATGCGACAGATGTGTTGCTTGCTGCCGTGCATAAAAATGCAAATACAAGTTATGAATAGAAAACTAATATATTCTGAGTCATAGGATTACCGAAATTTATTTAAAAAATATTATAATAAAGATAAGACAATACAGAATTGCATAAAAAACGATTTATGGTGACCATAATGACATTAATGACGTTCACATCTCTCTGAGGATTCGTGTGAACTTACTCTGGAAAAATAAGTTGGTCAGTGTTTGGAAACGAACCAAGGATGTAAAATTGCTTGCGGACCATTTAAAATCGACATAAATTGTGAACGAATCTATGTAACGAGTGATAAATTAGAATTTTGACATTGTGAAACAAACGATGTCGTTCGATAGTATACATTTATTGGGTTAATAGTTTTAATTTTCTAATCAAAGATGAGCTAATAAGTGGGGCGATTGCTTGACCAGACCAACTACTTTGCTCTGCCATTACCTGAACTATTCACTGCTGTACTTTGAACCTTTTTAAAGTCCAATCCGAATTTTTCACTACATGGGACCTCGCAACCCACTCGAAAGTGTTTTTTTTTTGTGTTTATTAATGTTATAATATAAGAACATTTTCTACAAAAAAAATATGATTACAGTAAAAATTACAACAAATTTACAATGGGCTCCCTGGTGTATCAATTGCAAAGGCTGCTCTAATCGCGGTGATTTATTTGCTAAGCAGCATCTTAAATTAGCTTCAGGTTGCAAACAGTTCCTATATTTAGTTATGATTGTTGTTAATCTAGAAAAAGCTTCGCGAAGATAAGTCGTGGCAAATGGCAGAAGTACATTCAAAGCCTCTGTGCCTAGTATTGGCTTTTCGTGTAGTACCTTTGTCCAAAATTAAAGTAGTGATTCTTCTTTGCTTTTATACATATTTTACAATTTCATGTCATTTTCGACATCTATGAGTTTCTCCTGTAGTTAATATTCGTGAATTCGTGCGAAAAATCTTCCGCTTTAAAATTGAATTAATTGAATTGAATTTTACCCATTTGTATTTGGACAAATTTACTGTAATCTAGTTGTCAAATTCTGTATTAAGGTTTGCATATATTCAATACATCCTCTTTAATTTAAACAGAGGACGAATTTGTTTCATCCCGAAGTCAATATAAGGACGGGAAAGAAGCGAATCATTCTTCCAATAATCTATTCTTCTAAAGATTGATTTACATTTAAATGTCCTTGAATTTTCTATCGTACCAGTAATGATTGATTTTTTCCTTGAATTGTTGTATTTAACTCGTCTATTTTAAAGAATTTATCAAAGCGATAAGCAATTAATAGTAACAATGTTGAATCTGAAAACAATGCAAAATAACAAAATATTGCTCAATATTTGCTTAAAGAAATTCAGTTTCTGGCCGCATTTCAACGAAGCACTGTAGAATTTTTCCTCTCAAAAGCCATCTAATCTCAAAAATTATTTTCTTAAGAAATGTTTCGCGACCGATGGCATATATTTATGCGACCCATAGGTTGAGAAGCACTAACCTTGAGTACCTCCTATACAGGGTGTTCCATAAGTTAGGATTAAACGCCTCGTAGCGTTGTTTAACGATGCACTGAACACAAAACAGCTAAAATATTTATTTTTCGCAGGCGGGTTTTTTCACATGAACTTGTTGAAGTTTGAAATTTGAATTCTCCGTGTCTTTAACAACAAAGCTAAACTAATAGATAATATCGATGAAAGTAGTTCTTTATCAATAAACTTAAGATATTAACAGCAAAAATGACTTCGGCGCAAGTTCAAATTGCAGATTTTTGATCCTAAGATTTTGTTAACAGCACGGGATTTAGATATGGCATCAAGAACTTCCATATTCTTCAAGGTTGATAGTAAATTCTATTAAATTTGAAACTGCTGTTCTGAGTTTTAATGGAATATTTTGCTGAGTACACTAACAATATTTGGATTCTTGGAGAGGTTGGTGGTTACTGTAATGCAGCGGAAAAGCTATATACTGAACGCTATCCAAATAGAAGATATCCAAACCACACAGTTATTAAACGAACTGACCAACGACTATGAGAGACAGAGAGAGAAAGAGAGAGGAAGTGTTATGGTATTTCTCAGATTGTAGCCATACCAAAGTCGACAGTACACAGACCACTACACGTCAACGACCTATATCGTTTTCGAAAAACGAAAGTGGAACACTTATTACCACAGAATTATAATGGGCAATTAAAGTACTCTGAATGGTTATTAAATCAATATTAGGAAAATTCCTACATTTTCTGAATGAAAATTTTCAAATACTATTGGAAAATGTTCCACTGATAATCAGAAAAAGCGTATGGTACCAGCAAGATGATGCTCCGGCCATTTATGGAATAATGGTTCGGAATTGGCTTCACAATCGGTTTTTAGATCTTTGGATTAGTCGTTAGGGTTTTATAACTTGGCCGTCTACACCACCTGATCTAATGCCGATATATTTTTGTTTATGGGGTTATCACTGAAGGATTTGATATATTTCGCGCCAGTGAACAATTAGACACAGTATGTGGTATCAACAAGATTGTACTAGATACAGCTCATTAAGGAATCATGTTTTGAAATTGGCTTTAAAATTATTTTCCAGATCACTGGATTGGTTGTCGGGGCAATATAGCTTGGCCGCCTGGATCACCCGATCTAACACCCTTAGATTTTAATTTATGGGATTATCTGAAAGATTTGGTATATCTCGCACCGGTGTACAATGTGGACGATTTAACAAATCGTATCAACCAAGCGGCTGCAACTTGAAACGAACACATGCTCCAACGAGAACAAAGTTTAATTGCAGGAAGATGTGTAGAATGTCACAATGTAGGCGGTGGTCATTTTAAGCAGTTTCATTAATTTACAGAAAATTTTAAATTCTGATTTGTTTCTGTCTATTATTTGTAATTTTTCTGTTCATAAGTAATTTGTGTTTAGGTACTGAAAAGGAAGTTGCTTTATTCAGCTGTGGATTAGACCTATTGGGGATATCACACACAGAAAACTCCACCTCATGGTGTAGTGGAAATGAATTGTTCAATAGTTGATTTGTGTTGTCAAAAACTGGCCTAGATAATTATAATTACATAATAAATATGTTTTAATAGTTTTCCATAGGAACTGCTAAAATATTTTCCGTAGAGCGTATTACAAAGTTCTTAAGTTTCCACTTTTTTTCGTGCTTTGTGTATGCCTATATACGTATATAAGCTATACGTATGACAACCCTGTTAAGACACATTTCTGCTTTATCACTATGATACGTACATAAAAGCTCTTTTTTTAGATATTTAAATGTACCAGTAAACTTTAATTCTGCTTACTACAATCTCTTAAATGCATTTCATGTTGATATAAAATGTAAATTCAAACTACTGATAATTTTGCTTAAAGTTGGGAACGTATGTCTACACTTAGACCAACATAATTAAATATACATTACGAACAAATCTAATTAGATTTTTGCAGTATATGATGAAGATATATTTGTCAATATTACAATTTACTTTCGGCTTAGACCACGTCGTCATTTGGGAACTACACCCACCATTATCAGGTAAAGACCGACCTGTAGCTCGTCTGCCTTTACAAGCATTTGCTCTTGAAGTTTGACCAATATTTGTTCGTAGGCCCTGCCTGCCTAAACAGGGCCGTGTGCTTAGATTATTTAAACCTTGGGGCGGACAAGGATTTGATCTTAATGTATTTTGTTTACCAGGACAGTAATACTTAATCGGCTTATGCCTGTTAGTTGTTTGTGAACCCATACAAACTAATGTTTCGCAAGATATTGCAGCTTCCATCTTCAGAATGAATATAACACACTGTGTTCTATTCACTCCGCCGAAACTGAATTGCAAATTGACAGTTCGAGAAACCGCGAAAGCCTCAAAGAATATATGAAGATATATTGGTAAGAATATAAACGCGACCGCTTATACAGCTAAAATATGCATTTCTGATTGGATACTGTCAATTTTTCTTCTGATAACATTGTACTGTTTAATGAATTTTAATAACTTAGAAAAATAAACATTAAGTTTTGATTTGATCTAACCGTGTTTACTTTAGAAAGTTTTTCTACGATACAACAGTATCAAATCTAAGGGTGAAAGTAAGAATAATATTAAACTCTTTAAAATCGAAAGAACACAAACTTGTGACGCACACATTCGTGTCGTGTGCAACGGACAAGTGTTGACTATGCTTCTACCTCTTGCCAGCGCTATCCATCGTCAGGCGAGTATACATATAACGAGCACGGATTTCAGTTCGTTTCATGTTAATTTGGGTTTAATTTTTGTAGATTGGTTACGAAAAATAAACTATTTTTTTCTTTGTTGCCTGGTGATTTTAAACCGGAACTATGTATCACTTCCAAATTTTTTACCGGAACAGTGTTCCGAAGAGTTCCGGTTTACTTTCACCCCGGTCAAATCATTAAAACAAAATGTAATGGTATGAATAATGACGATATTTACTTATGCATTTCACATTACACATACATGTTTCAAAAAATTAATTGTGTTTCCTATTTTAATAACAAGAAGTAGTTTCCATTTAACAATTACGCATTTAGATAATTATTTCATTCTGATATAATCTCTACGGAAACTCTTACTGTTTGGAAATTAATTTCAATTTTTTCACATTCATGCTTGGCAATTTCTTTAACGGTCATAACAGGACGTACATTTGTTATTTTAGAAAAACGTTCGACTTTGTTTGGGTTTTTTCCAGTAATAAATACTTGTCTGCCATGGAAGTGACACGCATTTTGATTTTATCGTTGAAAGTTTAATTAGCTGAAATTTTTGTTTATCTTATAGATGATATCTGCTTTGGTTAATTAAAATTATTTAAATTTATGTTTATCTAATTGCAACTGGCTAAAACTTCCCGGCGTAAAATATATATATACATGAACAAAAAATTAACTAGTCTTAGAATTATGCACAATTGCTTGTGAACAACCAAGTTGATCTGAATGATTTTATGAAAATAAGCCTAAGAATTTCCGGAAAATTTTTAAAATGCTCTAAAATACTAAGTTATACGTGGTTGTACTGGATAACGATAAGAAAGTTACGGAAATGTCATATGAAAAGCACATAAAGTACTTTATTCGAAAAGCAGCTTTTAATGACATTTTATACAACTCTTAATTTGTGTAAAGCAAATGATTTCAACTATCTTTATTATATAATTTGATCACCCTAATTTAATCATGTAAATCATTTCAAATCAATGATTTGATTTCCTGACTTTTTACTATCTGTCGATTACTGATATTCAATGAAGTATTATCCCAGTATGCAGTTATGTATAAAAATATATTAGTAAACACTGTGCCAGCTTTCAAGTTGGGGTTACTGAAAACCGCACCAACCACGCGCTTTAGTATCGGCAGTTGAACGTAAAAGATAATACCATAGTAAGTAATGCACTTAACTTTAGAGTACCGGACGAATGAAAAAAAAAACGTAAATACTGGACTATCATACATTTTACAAATTAAAAAACTGTTTATTTAAAATAGGGTTTATTATAGAAAAACCTCAAAAATTATAACTCATTTTAAATATCTTTGGAGAGATATTAATACAAAAATATTACAAATATTTGTGAATCTGCAGCGAAATATAGGCAAATATTTCCGCGGTTCCCTCTAGAAATTGTGTATTTCCATTGGTTGCAATATGTCATGGTCATGCGCCTTTTTCTGCTTGGACAGTGAAGGATATTTTGCTCTTTTATCTTAAGGCATGTTATTTTCATTTTCTGTATTGACCTTAAGGATGCTGCGGATCTTGGCGGAGATTTCGACGCAGTCTTGGTACTGAAGTACATCATGCGAAGAATCCCCCTGCATGGAAGGAACTATAGTGGTTCCACAGTTAATAGCGGGCTACATGATGAACTAGAACAGAACAACAAAAATACTGTCTCTCCCTTTCTGTTACTTTACATATATGCGAATTTTAAAGTATTTCGTCTATCCACGAGTTGCCGAAACAGACCATGAAGTTCCTTAAGTAAAAAAAAGATGAGGATAGGCTCGTTTACCTGACTACAACGAGTATAAAAGCGAAATCTAGACCGGTTGTAAACAGGTAAACGTGCATATCCTCATCTTTATTTTGCTTAGGAAACTTGCTACAGGCCAAATGAGCTTTTTCGTCGACCCGCAACAGGAAAGATAGAAGTGCCTACAGCTCAGCTCAGAGGAGTAGTGGTTCACGGAAACCGCTTACGGGAGGGAAATCTTCCTATTTGTGTACTGGGTAGGTCAAAATTAGTGGGATTGCATGCAGTTTTCAACAGAGTATGTCCAAATTCCAATAATTTTTACACCATTTCGAAAGTAACTCCAATCACGAGCGCCTTTTGTACAATCGTGAAAACCTTTATATACGGCTCCGGCCGTCTCTCATATCCCTAACGCCACTGCTTTTTGGTTTTTCAATCCGTTTCCTGGAGGCTTCTGGCTGTCATGTCTTATTTCACTTGTTTGTTCCATGTGTCTGAAGGTCTAGGTACTTGGTATCGGCAGTTAAACGTGAAAGGTAATGCCAGAGTTAAGTACTGCACTTAACCTTCGAAAACTGGACTGGTTTTAATCATCACAAATACAAATCTATCTTAAATTTTATTACTTAAAGAAACTGTTCATTTTAAATAGCTTTCATTACAGAAAAGAAATCTAAAAAAGTATAACACATTTTACACACATTTGGAGAGATATTAATACAAACATACTGCAAATATCTGTAAATTTGAAACGCATGTAACGTGTGATTTCTGACGCGTGGTGTATATCAGGAGCGTTTACAGCGTTTTGGACGGCATTCTTCGGGTTTCGATTCTAAAATTTGTTCTCATATTGTGTTCTGTGCATCGATCGTGAATTTTCGACTCTCGGACCGTAGTCGGATGGATTAGGTAGAACGTATTCTATTCTCAAGAAGTGCAGACTTGAATGTTTAATTAAGGTCGTTACGACTCGGAAGATTATTCCAATTTGTGAATTTTCAAATGATTAGGGGAAGTTTAAACACGGTAGTGTGCTAGTAAATTTTTCCCTTGGAGAAATCCTAATTTAGTGCACTCTAGGAGAGTTTTCTTCTGCCAATTTTACATCTTATGGTAAGCTTAGAAGGTCCTTATTCCACTTGTTTCTTTTCTAAGACAGTTGAATTTATTTAGACATCAAACAGCAGCCGGAAACTGATCGAATTTATAACAACGTGGGAAATTCCGCGAGCCAGATAACTCCAGTGCAGGGACGGTCAGCGTAGCAGTTGTGCGTACCGAGAGTCCATTGTGTAAAGACATCTACATCCAAGGGCTGTTAGACAACTTTTTAACTTACCTGTGTTGGGTTGATAAGTCCACGGAATTCGAGAACTATTGAAAGACGAATAACTACGACTCGTTTTATTTGCGTAGGCATATTTTTGTTGAAATATAATAAATACTCAACTAAATTTTTTTTTATTAAGTTTAATATTTTATTGGAAAAATTCCTGTTCAGATTATAATACTTTATGTATTCTGAAAACTTGTTAAATGGTCGACAGATTACGAGATTAACTTTCTGATTTAAAGTTCAAAAGAAAGGGGGAATTTTGCGTAAATTTATAATTATCCGTGCGCATTTACCATTAATTTTGGGTAATTAATCTAATTATTGCGTATATGAGGCCTCGCGATTCGTCGATACTAGACGGGAATTCGGGTGGTTTGTTTGACATTTTTTTTTTGAAGTCGGTTAATGCTTCCTAAGTAAACTTTAAGCATTATTGCTTTCCCTGGAAATTTTGATTCAGCTGTATAAAAATTAAATCAGAGACAGTAGCGTACTGTGGTCCGTTCATTTTATTCATGAATGTGAATGTATATACATTTATGCAACTTGGGAATGATAGGAACCACCCGCAAGTGGAAAGTGAGTTAAAGATAAAGAACTCTACGCCCATACGTTTAGGAACTTGGAATGTTAAGAGCCTATTTGAAACCGGGAAAGTCCATAATACAATTAAAGAAATGGAAAGGATCAGATTGCAGATTCTTGGGATAAGCGAAATGCGCTGGCCAAACACAGGAAAGTGTCAAATAGATGACGCGATAATATACTACTCTGGAAATGACGACAAAAATCACTGGAATGGAGTAGGAGTTATAATAACTAAGGAGATCGACAAAGCAGTTATAAATTTCATACCACTCTCAGACAGAATCATATTTATACAATTGCAAGGTAACCCCGCAGCAAATATTAACATAATACAGGTATATGCCCCAACTGCAGATAAACCTGAAAATGAAATTGATGAATTCTATGGACAGATAAAAGATTTGCTGAAAAAGACGAAGAAACATGAAGTGAATATAATCATGGGGGATTTTAACGCGAAAGTAGGCAAAGGGCGGGTAGGAGATGTGGTAGGTGATTTTGGTATGGGAGAAAGGAATCAGAGAGGTGACCGATTGATACAGTTTTGCCAAGAAGAAGAACTCATGATCGCAAATACATGGTTTCAACTGCCAATACGCAGACTGTATACCTGGAAATCCCCGCAAGATATCAAAATGAATGTTGTGAGAAACCAAATAGATTATTTCATCATAAATAAACGTTTCAGGAACAGTATAAACGATGCCCGCATTTACCCTGGGGCTGACGTGCCATCAGATCACAATTTATTAGCGGCAAAAGTTAAAGTGCGATATAAAAAGAAAAAGAAGAAAACAGTAGCAAAGAAGGTGGACACTCGGAAACTGAAAACACCGGAAATATACATGCAGACAACAACAGCAATAAATCAAGAACTAAAGAAAATAAAGGAACATAATTATTACAATGTGGAAGACGTGAATACAATATGGGAACGGTTAAAGACAGTACTGGTGAAAGGGGCTGTGGATAACCTCAACAATGAAAACAAAAAGATAAAGAAGAGGTGGATGACGGAGGAAATAATAAATCTAATGGACGAACGAAGAAAATATAGAAATCGTGATCAACAAATGTATAAACAAATACATAAAACAATTAAAACAAAAGTCAGAGAAGCCAAAGAATGGTGGATGACAGAAAAATGTGTCGAAATAGAAAATCTTCAAACTAAACATGACGACTTCAACATCCACAAAAAAGTGAAAGAGATTGCTGGTATTTTTAAAAGTAGGATATCCGGTGTCCTACTTGATAACGAAAATAAATTAATATCCGATGAAAACAATATATCTAAGGAATGGGAAAGATATATAAGAGAGCTCTTCTCGGACAATAGGGAACAGCCAAGTGAATGCACGCACATAAATGAAAGCAGCCCAAAAATTCTAAAGTCAGAACTGTTACACGCAATAAAGGCAGCTTAATTACGGAAAGCAGTCGGCCCAGACGAAGTTTACATGGAAATCGTAAAATTAATTGACGAAGATAATATTAATCTCCTGGTCGACCTTTTCAACCAAATATACGGAACGGGGAAAATACCACAAGACTGGTTAAAATCTATTTTCATCCCTATACCAAAAAAGTCAAATACAAAAAGATGCAGTGATTTTCGTCTAATAAGTTTAATGAGCCACATCCTCAAAATATTTCTGAAAATCATACATAGCAGAATATATAGGAAATTTGAAGAGGCCATAAGTGATCAACAGTTTGGTTTTCGATCTGGATTTGGCACAAGAGAGGCTCTGCATAGCTTTATAGTACTTATGCAGAAATGTAAAGATCAACGGAAAAACGCATATGTGTGCTTCATTGATTATGAAAAGTCGTTTGACCGAGTAATGCACACAGATCTAATAGAACAACTACAAAAAAGAGGACTCGATAAAAATGAAATAATGGTCATCAAACAACTTTACTGGAACCAAACAGCCTCTGTCAGAATTGAGAATGGAATCACTAATAGCGTAGAAATAGAACGAGGAGTAAGACAGGGTTGCGTACTATCGCCACTATTATTTAATCTCTATTCCGAGACTATCTTTCAGAACGCCTTGGAAGAAGCTATCGAGGGCATAAGAATAAATGGAGTCATTATTAATAACCTGAGATATGCTGACGATACCGCAATTATAGCGGAGAGTGCAGAGGATTTACAGAATTTACTAAATAGATTAGACGCCGAAGGAAAGGCATTAGGAATGAAAATTAATAAACAAAAAACTAAAATAATGGTATTCAGCAATCAAAACAACATAATGACAGATATTCGCATTGATGGTCAGCCAATTGAACAAGTGCAGAAGTTCAAATACCTAGGATGCTGGATAACAGAGGAGTTAGATCCGGAGACCGAAATCAAAACCAGAATAGAATATGCAAGAGAGATATTTATCAAAATGAGAAGATTCTTTACGGATAGAAACCTTAGTTTGAAGCTGAGATACCGCATGGTAAAATGCTACGTTTATTCAGTTTTATTGTATGGCGCAGAAACGTGGACCCTAAAAGCTAGTTCAATAAAAAAGCTGGAGGCCTTCGAAATGTGGACCTTCAGGAGAATCCTCAAAATCCCGTGGACTGACAGAGTGACAAACGTGGAGGTGTTGCAGCGTATTCAACAACAACGAGAATTACTTAAGATAGTAAAAAAGAGAAAGACTTCTTATCTCGGACACATTCTAAGAAATGATAAATATCGGCTGCTTCAATTAATTATGAAGGGGAAAATAGAAGGAAAGCGTGGAGTGGGAAGAAAACGGACATCCTGGTTACGGAACATCAAGAATTGGACCGGGATGACGAGCTATTTAGAATAGCAGAAGACAGAGAGGCTTTCAACATAGTTGTCGCCAACCTCCGATAGGAGAAGGCACCGAGAAGAAGAAGAACTTGGGGTTGTGATCCTGATCTTTTTTATGATTTTGATGCTTCAGATATATATACTTTATATTTGTATTGATTAATTAATTTACTGGATCATTATATTTTGGAAATTTGTCAATTACAATTGTGTTTTATTCTGTCTTGGAAAATAAGTTTAATATTACCAAGCAAGGTAAGTTCGCATCCGGGAAGGTTCCTGTTTACCCAAAGTTATCTTCGAGGAGGAAAGGGTTTTTTTAACAGGTGGCGCCTAGGCTTAGATCGAACCACCCTTCTTCGACTGCAGCTAGTCGAACCCTTGTCCTTGATACCTGGACCTTGCTTAGAAAATTGATGCTTCGATAGTTTGTAGTGTATAAAACTATTTTTGTTGCCGCCGTCGAATAACTAGGCGTCACACGCACTCTAAGCGAATATTTCCGCGGTTTCCTTAAGAAATTGTGCATTTGCGTTGGTTGCAATATTCCCTAAACAATTTTCAAATGTTAGTTTTATACGCCAGCAGTGTAGAGAAACTTTAAATAGAGTCTGACAAATGTTCGTGAAAATGGAAAAGTCGTTAAAAACATGGTGGGCGACCGACACAAATTACAGATGAAGTTGTTGCAGCAGGGTATGAAATAATGGATAATGATACACGTTTGTTCACCTGTTATCGCAACAGATAATCATCCATGTGGAAACATCTCATAGGATGTTACACAAAAATGTGAATTTATATTCCTATCGAATAACAGTTCATGTTACCGCACGATAGTCTTGCAAAGCTAGGGTTCTATCAGTATTTTTACTGTGTTCAATCACCATCGAGAAGCATTCCGGAGAATATTTTTCAGCGATGAAGCTCGGTTTTATAAACAAGGATATGTCAATTCACAGAATTTTAGGAAACGGTCTGCGGAAAACCATTACTTTTCTCTCGAGATTATAAGATATAAACTTGATAGCACACCGTTGCTCGAAATTGATGGCTCTCATTTTCAGAATGTACTAGAAAAAACCGTTTCACGAAAAAAAATCGCTATGGACAACCAAATGACTCTAGTGAGTTCAAACTTGTACTGAAGGCGTATCACATATGTTCACCTGACGCCCCTTCCATTCACCATCCCTAGTGTTGCCAGATCGAATGCTACGCTGCCAGTTTTATTATTTAATTTACAAACCTCGTATGTCCTGCCGACTGCCATTTTAATTTAAGTATCTTTTCTGTAACGTCTCTAGCTTTGTACACCGGAAGGGTATTGTCTAAGCTGAGTTTGAATTTGCTTTCAACCAATACATTTTGGAGATGGTCATTCGTAGTTGTTTCCGCTTTGTGAAAATATGTTTGTCCTAGGTAAGCCTTCTGTCCAGAAACATCCCAATGTAATTGACATCTTCCTCTTGTAGAAGTTTATGTGGCCGGAGGGCAAGTTTGTCTTCGTGTGGTAAATTCAAAATTTAGATAAATTAAGAGTACGAATCACTTGGGTTGCCTAACTTACGCCCTTAATTTACAATGCAG
Organism: Limonius californicus; assembly: GCA_014611495.1. NCBI lineage: Eukaryota > Metazoa > Arthropoda > Insecta > Coleoptera > Elateridae > Limonius > Limonius californicus. Next base: position 16,310 of record JABXWE010028938.1, on the reverse strand, counting down.
ACTATACCAATTAAGAGACATTTATGAAGTAATGATCAACTCTCAACAGTTGAATTTTTGAACACATTTTTTCGGTTGTTTTATAAGTATATTGTGAAAATTCGGTGATTTTTGGTTTATAATTTGTCAGGGCTTCTACCTTTAGTGTCGTTACTATCAAGAGATCAAAAAAAAAGCTGATCCCCAGCGGGCTGTGGAATGAAAAGTCACGTCTTTTCTAGACTAAAGGAATGTTTATAATGTCAATTTCAGGTTAGGTTGTGTTAGTTGGAATTAAATAATAACGAAACGTCATTTTTAGGAGCAGAAATCTTTTATTGAGCAACAGTAAAAGAAATGAATAAACCTGAACTAATGTAATGCTCACAACAAACGTTGAAATTGTCTGCCTTCTTCCTCCAAACATTTCTGAACTCGTCCTCTCATACCTTCAAAAACATTTTGTAATAATTGATGTGAGTTGTTAATTTCTTGACAGTTTTCTTCAATTCTAAGTTTCACTTCGTTTATATCATTCACTGGAGTTTTAAAAATGGTGTTTTTCAAATAGCGCCAATAAAAAAAAGTCCAAAACAGTAATATCACAAGAGCGAGGGGGCCAAGGTGTTGCAGTATTCCTACTAATGATTCGGTCATCAAAATATTCGCGTAAAAAATTAACTCTATCTCCAGCTGCATGAGCTGTTGCGCCATCTTGTTGCAGAAAACCATCCCGTAGCTCATCATCGTGAAGTTCATTTAAGAAAGGTTGCAATAATTCGTTCCTGTACCTTGCTGTAGTTAGCGTGCCTTCGAAAAATATTGGCCCAACTAACCTACGACGACTCATTCAAACCCAGACTCCTACTTTCTGTGGATGAAGGGGAGCTTTAATTGTAACGTGTGGATTCTCGCTACTCCGAATCCGCATATTCTGTGAATTAACGTACCTACCCATTAAGGTAAAACCAGGCTTCGTCGGTAAAAAAGGTTAAATTTAACTGCTCATCATTGAGATTATCCAAAAACCAACGACAAAACTGAACTCTTTTTGGATAATCCTGTTCTAAGAGCTCCTAAACGGAAATAAATCGGTAAGGATGCAGACGCAAAGCTTGTCTCAATTTTCTGTGGCATGTACCATAACTTAAATCATCAATTTGCTGGCATAAATGTCTAATTTGTCTAGTTTTTGGAGTCTCGTCAATTTGTTGTTTTACAGTTTCAATTAAAGCAGGTACTATCTTCTTTGGCCTACCAGACCCTTCTTTCCTTCCAACACTTCCAGTTTCTCTCTCAATTGCTGACTAAATTCTTAACCAAAGCATAAAATTTTCGGTATGTAATAATTTCATTGGGATACCTCTCTCGGAATTCCACAAAACAAGGAGGAATCGAATAGGTCCATTCTCCGTCAACTTGAAAGCCTTTCCGAAAATAAGATTCAATAATGAATGCTCTTTGAAATGTATTAAAAATCATTTTAACAATCTGTCAGATTCGTATCAAAAGAAAGATAACTAATTTATCTGGCATCATAAAAATTGTCAATATTACAATTTACTTTCGGCTTAGACCGCGTCGTCATTTGGGAACTACGCCCAGCATTATCAGGTAAGGACCGACCTGTAGCTTGTCTGACTGTACAAGCATTTGCTCTAGAAGTTTGAGCCATATTTGTTCGTAGGCCCTGCCTGCCAAAACAGGGCCGTGTGCTTCTATTAATCAAACCTTGGGGCGGACAAGGATTTGATCTTGATGTATTTTGTTTGCCAGGACAATAATACTTAATCGGCTTATGCCTGTTAGCTGTTTGTGAACCCATACACACTAACGTTTCGCAAGACATTGCAGCTTGCATCTTCAGAGTGAATATAACACTAAACTCAAATCCGGGAACAAATATGGCCCAAACTTCTAGAGCAAATGCTTGTACAGTCAGACAAGCTACAGGTCGGTCCTTACCTGATAATGCTGGGCGTAGTTCCCAAATGACGACGCGGTCTAAGCCGAAAGTAAATTGTAATATTGACAGTTCGAGAAACCGCGAAAGCCTCAAAGAATATATCATAAAAATTCCTTTAGTCTAGTAAAGACGTGAATTTTCATTCCACAGCCCGCTGGTATAACGTTTTCTAATATTATTTGGGTGTATTCTATCTATATTTCCATTTTTATTTGCCTTATCTCAATTAATTCGTTCACCTATTTTTTCCCTCTTTTCATTTCATTTCTTTTCGTAGTAATGTAAAACAATATTAGCATTTGCAAATAGGGTTATAATTTTTACGTTAATATCATTTTAGCTTCCTTCTAGATTAGTAGCTCAAATTCTGCAAGGTATGCAAATTCACTTAGATTTATGGTCAATTTATTAGTTGTTTCAGACCAGGAGGACATTCTCGAAGACATTCAAATAAGAGCTAAAAATTCTGCACCTTACTTTCCCGTAACTATTATAAATAGTAAATTCAAAATCGCTAATTTAATGTTACACTTAATAATAAGTTTGTCGCAAACATGCTGCAATCCGAGGCGGCTTTGTGGCATTTCTTTTGACTAATTAACCGGTTGTTAGATTTGCATAAACTATTTCCAGATAGATTAGCAGAAGCCAGTTCTCCGGTAGACCAAATAAATTTTATAGTTTGCGGAATAAAGCGAAACTGTAATTAAGCAGTCAAAACTGGTTAATTCGGCGGATAACTGTTAATACTATCGGAGAAATGCTTTGAAGTTCGGCGGTGTGCTTTGTGTACACGTTTTCTAAGGCCGCAGAATTGGGAATCTGCTTTTTTTTTGTTTATTACCTCATCGATCGAGCTGAAAGTGATCTGTGTCAAAGACCTTTCCTGTAAACAAAAGTGTCTGCGTTAGTTTTTCTGTATTTAGCTGAAACTGCTCATTTTTTAGATTTATGTTTTAGTTCCTTGTTTCTTCATAAACGTATCTTGTTATTGATTTTCCACAATTAAAAAATCTTGTTTATGAGTTTTTTTTTGTAATTAATGCCTGTAAATTACACTTCAAGTATATTTAATTAATGTTTATCTACTTAAGGGGATCTTAAATGGACCCGACTACCAAGAATTAAAGTTACTTTTTACATGAGCAAACCATTATATTCGTTTCCCTTGTACGCCACGCTGATTCAGCCCGTCTACCTGACCGCTGGAAAACGAACTGCAGCCAATATGCGAATTGGTCACAGAGCCTTGGCATTATTCTGATTGAGAAAAAACAAAAAATTTGAGATTCGCGTTCTGTGCATTATGTTTTCAAAGGATGATAGTTTGTAATAAGGTGCAGAAATTTCACTCAATTAAGTCCGCATGTATCATAAACGTAGATTGATTTTATCCTAATAACGTAGCTACGATGACAATAGAAAACACTATTTTGATCTATTTTGAGTAACTTTAGTAGCCTCTTAAGTGTAAAATTTGTATCAGGTATCAAAACTTTCAATTGTCTGGCCTGTATATACAGAATTACACTACGAACAGTTTAATTTGTAAACACCTAATTTTAACAAATCATTAGTCCTATCTTTTGCGTGGAATATGGTATTAAAAGTGTTTGTCTTGTTTTAAAAATTACTTTCAAAGTGCAGATTTTGTTTATAATTTTATCAACTTTTTCCTATATTTCACCGAAACATGAAATTGAAATATATTTAACATTCTTGGAATGGTCTTCCGGATAAGTTTTTTGAATTGCTAATTTACAATCTTTCTTTTTATTTTGACCATTTTGACAATGATATTAGGGAACTTGTAAGCAACTTAAAAAATATAGATAATATGCGATACAGACACTTTTAAAATTAAAACAGAAGGTACGTGAAAGGAATAATTATACCATACAAACAATGAATTATCATCCCCGTTTTCTAAATTTGTTAAATATAGAATTTAATAAAATTAGGTAAACTTTCTAAAGGAAGGATTTAAATGTTTTCTCTACCAAAATTCACGAACAACATTGAAGAAATGTTATCATTAAACTCTGAAAATGGTCTCCTAATTTATTAAAAGATATGTGTGTGGAAAATTTAACTTTAAAAAAGTGAAAGTTGAAGATAAACTTGTTTAAGTGTCTCTACAAAAGTAAAGTTTATATCAATTTGACAGTGTGATTATGTCCGTGAGAAAATTTAATGAAGATTAACAATAATACAAAATCGCAAGAACTTGAATTTTTTAAATATCCCATACAATCTTCATTGTGAAAATACAATTAAGATGAAATATGCAGTATTACAACAAATGCTACCCATTTTCTGATAAACTTTAGTTTGATTCCCAAAATACAATGAAGTTGAATGTAATAATGCAATATATTCGCAGCAATACAACAAAACAGCCCGATCTTCTGTCAAACTCGGGTTAGTTTACTCAGAAATGCTAGTAAAGAAAATACTTATATTAATTGTAATACACAAGCTAACTATTAATGCAAATCTATCAAAAGAATATCGCGGTCACGTTCGGTAGTTGTAAATAATGTATCGCACACAATTTATTATAATATATTTTTTACTTGTCGAAAATACACTAGTAATAATTTTTGTTAATTATGGATTATATCAAATATATACAGAGTGAGCTACCAAAGTTGTCTTCCCCTGAAAAGTCGCTGACGCAATCCAACAGACATATGGCATAGCGCTAACCAAGTAGAACACCCGTTTGAGAAAATATTTACACGCTTTAAAACTTATTTAGAAAATAAACTAGTAGTTTTAGGGGCAGTGAATGAGAATCCCTATGTAAGTTAAAGAGATCTAAGTAGGTACAAATGGGAGTATTAGTAGAACTTCCGTTAGAAGTATCCTGAAAGCAAATGTATTTCATACCTGTCCCGAAAGTAGAGCTCAGAGGGGATAGCAGTTTTGTAATTTCTTTCAAAATCAACTTGTTTTCAATTCATCTTTTGTAACGAGCTTAAACGGAGTTGTGACACGTAAACGACGGCATGCCCTGGCTTAGTTCAGAGGAGGCAGGGAGAGTTCATTTTGTAAGATAAGATGTAAGATAAGATGTAAAATACACCGCACTTAAATCTGATCAAATTTGGGATATAGTCGTAATAAGTGAGGGCGCCAACGGGTATATCACTAGATCCGGCACTGCTCAAGCTCCACGTTACTGCGAACGGCCAATCCGAAAGTTGTGCGTGATGGAACTTGCCTTTTCACGCATTTGTTCCTAATAGAAATGTGAATTTACTAGCCAAACACACACAAACACTCTCAGCTGTCCCAGGAATATTCACATTATTTTTAATAAAGATCAAAATAAAATAAGAGTTGCGTTTAACAATACATGTAATTGAATTGCAATACACGGAAAATGGTTAAATGATTGTAATTTTCCAACGAACAAAGATAAACATTATTGAAAAAAAAGCAAACACAGTTTAAATGGAACAATCTTAATTTTAAAAAAGGTCACGTACAGGTGAACCCCAAAACAATTAAACCTAACCTAATATCTTAAAAAAGATACTGCTGAAAGGCCTTGTACACGCAGTATTTTCACTATTTCACTAAAAAATCTTCGAATAAATCATATAAATATAAACTAATTGCAGAAGATTTCACAATAAGTGGCGTGGGTTTCAGGCGGCCTCCCCTTCGCTGAAATAAATGGAACAGCTGAAGCGTGGTCAATAAAGGTTTTGAAAATTTACCTTTTTTGATGTAAAATTGGCCCTTCAGGGGGGTGTAAAGCTTGAGTTAGTCCCTGGGTTTAGTGATGGAGTTTTCCAAGTTGCTTTTCTCGAAACCGCTTACTTTTGGCAGAGTTTTCAATATTGCGTCGTACGACGAAATTTCCCAAATCGGTAGTTTAACCGATATGTTTGGGAAACCGAATATTCTCCTTTTTCAGACGTACCGTGAATGGTACCGCAGAAAGCGAAAGTAATTACCTATTGGTAAATTACACTGATTCGGACGCCCGAGAGTGATTTTAAATCTGCGTAACACTCAGGTCGAGAGCTAGAGCCTGACTTCCGTTTTTCCCCGCACTTAACAGTGTGTAGAGCCGGATTAATGCTGCGTTTGCAGAAAGATAGATGAACGTCGCGCATACAGAGTGCGTTCAAACAAAGCGGCCGAACGTCACGCTTTTTTAAATTGTGTATTGTTTAGCGATGAGGCAAAATATCTCGCGTTAGTATGCGCAAGAGAATCCGCACGGGATACGTGTTACCCATTTTCAAGAGCTTTTTCTGTGTTTGGTGTAGCATAGTAGCTAATCATATTATTGCATAACATTTCTTTCATGAAAAGTTCACTGGACAATGTTACTTTAATTTGCTACAACGCATTTTACCCGGGTTGGGTACCAACATGATGGATGTCCTGCTTGGTAGTAAATGAGCGTGATTTACAACTACAATAATCGAGGCGTGTACGACGTACGTCGATTATACGTGACACGCTTGCTCCAGTCCAAAGATTATTTTTAAAACGAATTAGAAAATGTGTGGAAGTGGATGCTATTTACTTACCGAATTATATAAAACCTTGTGATAATTAAAGTTTTGGTGCAAGAAGGTTATACATGCATAATAGACAATATGAAGTAATACATTTCCAGAGTTAATTACTTTCTGAAAATTCAGTACTAGTATTATAAACCTTTAAAATTATGTAAGTTATGCAAAAATAACGTATTTTACACATTGTGGAACAGAAATTTTAAGCAGCAAGCTAATTTTTGAAATTTCATGTACTTATACCATTTTTGCACAAAACATTTATTTTGCTACGAAATATTAAAAAATATACAATATTTCAATGAAAACATAATTTATACTACTCGACAGTGTGGAACCTTACGATAGGGTTACACAGTCCTCCGCTAGAGACCTACCACGCCACCTGGCGAAATGAGGTTGGGGGAGCTATATGCGGCCTTTCGAGTTCTATAAGGCGATGCGACCTCAGCCGGAAACCTTTTGGACCCACTTAACTGCGAAAAACCGTTTCGAAGAACATATCCTCAACCTACCACTTAGGTTTCAGGGTTGCACTAGAATGTTTGTCGGCCAGTGGTTATGGCAATGAGGTCGGTCCGCTTTTGCACGCGGTTGGCAGGGAGGTGGGGGCAACGCGTTCCAAGGCGCTGAACGGTTCGGCGCGACAATGTCAGTCCGCTGCTGTCGAAAAATCAAAATTTTCGATTTTTTTCTTTGTTCGAGTCTGCGACTTTACGGGATTTTCCCATACATTTAAACATTTTCCGTTTTGTGTATTTTCGAAAAGAAAAGAGCTAGCGTATGACATTTGCATATTCGAAGAGGGCTTAGCGTCTGCTATCCGTACAGGTAGAATCGACCGAATCGGCTTACGTAGGCCGGCGCCAGGGTACGTGAGAGTTGATTACTTAGAGTGCCGTAACTCCGTAACCAAACGGCGTGCGAGGACGGGGATTTGCTGTTGTATGGAGCGCTTATAGTACTACGGTGCTACAAGTGTGGCAATCCGACTCCAAACCATTCTGATATACTTAAAAAATAATTCTTTCAGGATCGCGATCGGTTCCTTGCTAATGGGTTGCTATGGCAACGTGGCCGATCCGCTTTTGGAGCTTCGCCGGAGACCCATGGGAGTATGAAATATTGTGGAATCGACTTAATCCGGCCTGTAGATTGCGAACGCCACTGTTAAGAATTAGAAATCCAAATTTTCAACGCCGTTGTCGGCGCTAAAAACGGCCGGTTAATTTTATTTATGACAACCATAGATGCATATTTTATTGTTGTTGAAAGAAACAAACTCGACGACCATATCTTAAATAACTGGCAGCTAGTAAATTCGTAACATTACTAAACGCACTCTTTTTCGCTGCTTAGTACCATTTGTGCGTTTTGGCGTTTAATACGAATACTTTTATGCACGGAAATGCGTGTCTGTAGAGTCGTCGGATGGCTCTACTGTAAGATCATCAAAGGTAGGAAAAATGTTTGCACCCTTTGTACTCATCGGCCTTATAAATACATATGGGCCTGCCTTCCTCTCTGCACCCGCGTTTTCTACCGTCCCACTTTCCTTTCTCCAAACTCTTTTTTTTCTCATTTCTCTCTTGTTCTTTCTTAGTTCTTCGCCCCATTTCCCTTTTATCGCTATAGCCATACCCGTCTCCTCTTTCGTCAGCGCAATTTGCTCCCAATCCCTTGTTCCTCTTTCCCTCTTGCCACCACTTAGCTATTTCTTTTGATTTCTTTGCTTTTTTCCTCTTTTTTTTCTTCCCCTTCCCCATTTCCTCTTCTTGTTCTTTTCCTTTTTCTCCTCCTCTGACATTTCTTCTTTTCCTTTCCTCTTAGCGGTTTCTGGGGAATAGTACGAAAGGTTCTTTCCTCGTCAGCATTCCTCTGTCCCGCAAATCTGGTTTAACTATGAAAACTAAAATAATATTAACACACAGAGCTTCATTTAGCTACGATAGATAGCCAACTTGGTAACTACTTGACGTTCGTACAAAACTGATAGAAGTGATTTTATACCGTTTTTGCATCAACTTTTACGTTACTAAGTGATACTATTCCATCAACCATAACACTACTAAGCTGTTGCTGTTAAGCTAATGCAATTGTATTCTTTTTGCTTGCTTTTGCTGTAGCGCAGCTTTAACTTTATATTTATGTACTTATATCAAAATGTAAACAAATCTCATGTACCCTTTTCGTACTAACCCCATAAATTCTATTTATTGCTGGTTTTCACTTGTTTCGTTTTTACTGTAGTGCGGTTGCACTGTTGGGTGGTTCTACGATCTATTTCTATACTATAACAATTTCAATAATCTCTAACAAATTTCTGTCTAATGTATTACATTTCGCCACTACCAGGGAGAACGAAATAAGACAAAACACAATAACAGCTGCCATATGAGATTGTGAAAAGCGTTTGATTATTACTGACTAATGCCATAAAATTGATTATAACAGATGGCGATATGATAACTTTAACGTTATATAGTAGTTGCCTTACCATGATGTGATATAAACAAAAATAGCTTAAGTCAAATGCATTTTATGGTGTAAAATAATATAATAAAACAAAACAAAAGTAGACCGGAAATAGTAGTATTTAACTTACAGATTATACCCGGACTTGAAACATATTTAATCAAATTGCTTCTATCATCCCTAGCAGAGTAAAAATTATATTTTTAATAATTTAATCGAACATTTAATAATGTTTTGTAGTCGCATATATTATCAAATAAACTTTGCTACAATAGTTAATTATTTTTAAAACAATCGTCTTATTAAATCGTATTAAATTTTTTTAGTAAAACGTTAATATTTTCTTAGATTTTTTTACAGTACTTCCTCATGTGCTTTTACGAAACTACGTCATCAATACTCAATACTACAACAACAAACAATCAACCAAAAACTTGCTGTTGAAGCAAATACATAACTTCATCTTACGTTATATACTAGTATTTATTTTTACTAAGATTCCATTAAACAAGATTTTAAAATCGTTATGATGTAAATGTAAATAAACTAGTTTGTGCTAACAATATAAATGTTGGTTATTTATTGTCTAGTTAACACTGTTGCCAGATTGCGATATACCGAATAAAATAATTTTATGCTTTTAATAATCACATTGCATTTTTTCCTCTTGCGTCATCTGTTACGGGCCAAACGAGCTTTTTCGTCGACCCGCAACAGGATAGGTGGAAAAGGCCTTCGGGTTAACTCAGAGGAGTAGAGGTGGTGGTCACGAAAATCGCTTACGGGAGAAAATCTTCCTAGTTGTGTACAGGGTATGTCAAAACTAACGGGCGCCACCTTCCAAATCACAGCTGATTGCAGGTTCTCGTGGAAGGCCGAGAAGCCAGCAGCTTACGGGAATCGAACTCACCTTTCTTGTGCCTCCTCCTGTTTAAAGCTAGCAAAATGCATGCGCACACAATACAAAATATAAAACAATAAAAGATGTAATAAATTTCAAAACACTTATAATTAAACGATTGAAAATAAATGACGATACAAAAACAATGACAGCAGATGGTGATATTATACTTTACTACTACAAACGGTTAAATTGAACGTTCAACAGGAGGAACGCGCCGCCCCTGGCACTGGATCGAATGGAGTAACTTTAAGGGCCAAAACTTCAATGCGTTCGTCGCAACAGCGGCACTACCAGAGGGTCAGGAAATGAGCTTGATATTAATCCGCCATAGGTGATCGGCAATTTCACAATAAATTGCCTTTCCAGGGATTAAATTCCTACGTGTTTCTTTAAATCCGACATTTGTCAATGATGCTATACACCCCACGGTGAAAACACTGATACGAAAATCACGCGATGGACATCCATCGAACACCCAAGCCGCCCCTGCAGTACTTAATTACGGTGCTTATCATCAGCGACGGAGCCGGAGAAGATGTTAAAAACCGACTGCCGAGAAAACGTAACGCGAACCTGCATTGCCCAAAAAGATTACACCACCTTGCGAAATGGGGTGAAATAATTCTGGAAGGAAATAACACGTGCGACTTCAGAGAATTGTTTTTGATCGGCAAATCTAGCCTACAAAGGGAACTTTCAAAGGCTTTGCGAAAGTGGCCTCCATAACTCAATCTTAAAAGAAAATAATATAGCGACCGACTTAAGAATTGCAATTAAAATAGAATTTTGATTACTAGCGGCAATTAAAATACGAGTTTAAATCAAATGAAATGGCAAATTCGAATGAACATAATACATCTCTATTATGCTTTCTAGTTTATCTATTCTTCTACTAGCTGTGTTTTCTCGATTTCCCTCTTTTAACCTCTCTTGGCCATTTGTTCCTTAAACCCCCTAGTATCCTGAATGTTCTTCTTAAATTCCTTCATCATCTACTTCATCGTATCTTTAATTTCCATTAGTTCTGCCATATCTTCCTTTTTTCCTTAGATCTTACTTCTTCCGTTACTGACATAATTACAAACGGAAACCAACAGTAAAAATGACAAAATTTTAGATTATTTTTCAACACGGAATTTAAACAAATATTGTGAAGTGCCCGAGACGTGGCTTTTAGGCCTTCTGGGAATATTTTTAGCTTTCGAGTTTTATTATATTAAAATTTAATGTGAGGTACGTAAAAAGCTTTACGTCTCTTGAGAATAAAAGAACTTACGATGGGACGTTCGTAAAATGTTTAAAGTTACCGAAAACATATTTAAACGAAAACTTTAAAGCTTTTTAAAATTTTCTGGCTCAATAAAGCTCTACAAAACTTTTATAAATTTTTTATTAAAACTTCTCTTTGAGAAATTCTATACATTTTAGAAAAATGTACGTTTAATATGTCTGTCATGGTAGTAAAATTGTCTAAGTTTTGCATCAATGTAAAGCTATTTTTACTTACATTTAGAATGCATAATAAAAAATATAAGTGTCTGTCACCAAAACAAGTTGGTATCACTTCCGGTTGCACCGGAAATAATAAGAATGAACTGTAAACATTTTTCCTTGCTTTACTGGTGTAAAAGTAAATAATAAAAGTGATTTCTGCTTCTTGCCACGTTTTAAGCTTGTATAGAGGTTACTATAGACCAGCTATTTTGATGATGTCGAGATCAAAACAAAATTTTTTTATAAAAATTCCTTTGCTGTAAAAAAATAGTATTATATATAATATAAATATATTATTATATTAATAGATAATACAATACTTTTGAACGCTCAGCTTGTCTAAATGTACTACTACATTCTTAAAGAAGATTTAGAAAACATAGTTCCATAGAAATATTTCTATAAATTACTAAAAATATAATATGATTGCGAAATAATTTATATTACAAAAACTGTTCCCACCAGGAAATATAAATAAGTGGACAATGCAATAACGAATAGCTGCACACTCAAGCACGGTTATGTTAATTGAAATTAATTAATTACAATTTGTCAACCGCATGAAAAATTTCAGAAGTTTTTATCTTTGCATCAGACGTTCTTTACTATTCAAAGTGTCGTGGGTGCTTAAATTTACGAACCGCGAACCGTTATCTTCTTTTTAATAAAAATACTTCTTGTTGGAGTTCGTATATTACGTGCGGACATTAATTTTCTCACCAAATAAATATGATTTCCCTAATTAATATTTATAATTTCGCATTTCTTCTGCTGGTTAATTTGGAGTTGTCATCATCCCGTGAATTAGACGCTGCCATAAATATTTTCGCCGTAAACAATTATGTGTAAGGTGTGACAATATTTCATAGGAACCGTATAATTTGCTCGTTTATGCGTGGTTGTACCGTCTGTTTTGCATTAAATTCGAATTATACTTTTATGGAAATCATTAAGAAAAATCATTAAATAAACTGCGTGTCTATAACACCTTCTGGGAAATTGTATAATATATGGATGTGTCTAATAAAATAGAAATAATGAAGATATGCGTAATATTTTATCTCACGCAATCACAATGTTTCTAATGTGCGCATTAAAGCATTTTAAGATATTTTAATAACACCGACTATATAACTTTAGAACCCTCTAAGTGTGTAGTCTACGTAATACAGGGTGTTTCTGAAAGGCCTGTAGACATTTTAACGGGGACAAAACAGGGAAAATAACTACTAATAGCAGGGACCTCGGTGGCCAGTGCGAATACGCGCTGTCAGTCGAGGTCACAGTGAAATGCAGTCCGATCGGCCGCGTGTTCAAACCCCGGCTGAGACGAGTAGTAGTAGTAATCGTAAAAGAATTGATTTTAAAATGAACAAATCAAAACAATATTAATACTTCCAGCTGGTTTTACTCGAGTTTGCTACTTTATACAAGGTGATTCGTAGCGTACGGAGAAGACTAGAGAGGATTAAAATAAACATTTGACCAAAATGTTATAATAAGAAAATTCCAGCAAGTTATTAAAGTTAAATCAGTTATTGTTGTTACAGACTATTATAGTAACGTACGTTTTTAAATCAAATTGGGGATGTTTGAGAGTTAATTCAACAAGTATTTAGTTAAAAAATTGATATAAATTCAAAAACAAGTTACGGTTATTGAAAATTATCTTATACTGCTCAAAAATTGATGTGCACTTATTAAGAGCAGCTAATTATTTAATAAAACTAGAAACCAAAAGGAAACAGAACGGAAAATCAACAAAAATAGTATATTTAAAAACATCTAATTATAGAGTTGATTGTTCAGAGATTAGTTTGGATAAAATGGCTGATTACATTAACGAGGAATACATAGACATGATTATTGTTGAACGAGCAATACGTGCAAGGCGTATGTATTTAGAATCATTTCCAAATCGACAAATGCCTTCTGAAAATACTTTTCTTCTGGTGATCCAACGCGAAAGAGAGACTGGCAATTCACAAACTAAGAAAGGCCATGGTGGTGGTAGATTACATAGACAGGGGCGAATGTGGAAGAAGAAATTTTTGAAATGGCATTTGCTGATTCAACTACAAGTAAACGCCCATCAAGTTGAAGCTTTTCAGTCCTCTGTTTGGGGCACATTGAGTACAAATAGTTTGCACCAACACCAAGTGTTGGTGACGGATGAATGTTATTTTACCAAGGCTGGTACTCTCAGCTTTCGCAATTACGACAGATGGGCTGATGGAAATCCACACGCGATCCGCCAGAGTTCCTCCTCAGCAGCGTTTTAGTGTGAATCTATGGGCTCGTATTGTGAACATCTTAATAGAGCCTTTCGAATTACCAGGACGCCCTAATGGTAATTCTTAGTTGCAGGTCGTACAGGAAGTCCTGCCAAAACTTTTAGAACAGTTGTCCTCCCCATTTTAGTCATCCTATAAGAGTTTATCTTGACACTACATTTCTGCAAAGATGGATCGGTCCGGGTGGATTTATTCCACGTAGTCTCTATCGCAACCCACTGATCTTCGTCTTATGGGACACATGAACGCACTGGTATGTGCCACCGAGGTTATACCATCGATGAGTTACTCTATCGCATCAATGCTGTTATAGAGCACTTAACGACAATAGTTTCCACGACTATCGGATTGTTGGATTCGTCGTGCGCAATGGGATGAGTGTGAGGGTGAGAATCAGGATCAGGATTTCGAACAACTTTTGTGAATGTTTTGTTGAATTTACAATTCGTGCCTTGCAAAATTGCAAGTTTTCCCATCATGTGCAACGAGAATAAATAAAATAAAGATCTAGAGGGTGATGGTCAGACTGGTGGTAACATATGGATGCTAAACTTCTTGTTCTTCTTCTTCTGTATGTAGGCCAATGGCCTGTTAACCACCTACAATGGAGTAGGTTCTATGAGCCTTCTTTGCACGTATGCCGGGCAGGAGGCTAATCTAACCCGTCAAACAGAGAAGAGAAGTTCCACTACATGGAAAATTAATCAACGCCATCGTCTTCAATTAATCTTTGTAAAGTCAAGATCTAATTTTTCATAAAAGAAGTTCTTATCTTATCTTGTTTATACGATGAAGTACCTCGGCAAGTAGTTTTTTTTAAACCATTTTAATTTGGTAACTCTACATTCATAACAATAATTTCAGTTGTTTCAGACTATTTTAAAATGATTTTTTAATTTTTATCAATACGTTGAAAATATGTGAAACTTCCAAAGGAAGCTAAAATTAGGTACTACAATTGGACTAAAAAGGAAGCGTGGCCGACTCAAAAAATATCAAAAGCACTTATTTTCGATTATTAGAGTTGTATTCTGTTTCACCTTAATATAAATAGTCACTTAAAAATTTACTGTGTTTATTTATTAGTAACAATAGTAAAAAATAATATACTGTGCACATTTTACTGTGTATTTTTCCTTTTTAACCCAGCATTTCGATACATTTTACTACCAGTTAAAATTTCACCCTGATAATAGTACCTCTTGGCTGCCTACCTCATCAATAACAAATTTAAGTGTGATAAACAATTTAAAAAGGCCTTCGATAGGGGAAAATGGAAAGCTGCTACAAACCAGTCCCAGGACTGACGGCCATGGAGGAGGAAATAATTAAAATTTCACAGCTTTATAGTAATTTCATAGCAGAACGCAATTTAAATAGCCCGTTCTTTTACCCGTCAACGCCAATTTTTATTTTCATGAAACTAGAACCTCATTTGACTAGCTATTAGTATTTACATCTTAAACCAACCGTGTTATTTGTCACGTGACATAAAAGATCCATTGGACGAATTATAATTATAAAAATACTGTTAGATTCCAAGCAGTTGGAATTTTTTTAAATACCTTCGAAGCTTTGCAATTTAAAAAAATAAATGCACCATTTGGGCTATTTCAACTAATTCCTGTCTCTTATAGTTAGTTATATTATAGGTTCCAATATCTGCAACTTTTTTGATACACCTTGTACTGAGAATTCTCTCGCTTTAACTTAAAAGTTGTTTCTAAGACAAATATTGCGGTAATACATCCGTTTTCATATTTTTTAATCGCGCGCTACGTAACTTTACACATTTGTTAAATAAAATAATTCTCTATTTATTCCACCTTTATCCATTTATCTTGCATATCATCAAGTTCATTGCCTATTCGAACGTAATCTTAAATATTTTCTTTTATGCTGCTCTTGACAGCCTAATTTCCTGTATTCATATAAAACATGTTGGTATTATGTTAAGCATATGTCAAATTAAGTATCATTAATCTAGGTGCAATTATTGTGCTATTATGTCGTTATTTGCTAAATATCTTTTACGTTCTTTGTCCTTCCTCATATGTTATGTTTGATTCGCCGTACAAACGGTTGTCATTTATAAATGTCACTGGAATGTTTACAATTGCATCTGTTTATGGCTTCTCCGTTGAGATTAGACTTTTCTGATTGCATTGCATAATTTAATGGTCTTCTGTTCGGAGGTTAATGATCTATATTTCGAGGATTTTAGTGTATTCTTTGCATAGTAATTATTTAGGCTATGATATGTGCGGGTGTTTTGATAAATACTGTTACTCTATCCACGCTTAGTAAAATTTAATTAAATAATATACGCACTTCAAATAAAATTAAGGAAACTAACATGGAAACAATTTAAACAACGATTCTCAAAGACTAAAGGAGTAAGAAAGGTACTCAAAAATTTAGCTTTGTCGCCGAATAAGTATAATAATTATATAGCGTGGTGATAGAGTTCCGCACAAAACTCATAATTATATCATTTTATGTTTTCGGGGAAAACCATGAAACACGAAAATTCTATTTAAAAAATACACTTCCTAGTTTAATTTTTTTTTCTATCGAATTATGTTACTGCGCTATGACGTCGTCATTAATTTTTAAAATAGTAACCCCAATATATTTTTTCCTCCTTATTTTAATAG
>JABXWE010028937.1:0-23563 GCA_014611495.1 Limonius californicus | reverse complement strand
TCCAAGACCAGACTTGTGAATCCATTTTCGGCAGCATTCTCGTGAAAGTCTCAAGCCCTTTTCAGCATTCCACAGTGCACTTATTTCACGTAGGGTGGCCCTTCTTGAATTTTTACAAACTCTAACTAATCTTCGTTGTTGTCTAGGAGTTACAAGGTTGGGACAGCCAGTGCTTTTACCCTTGATGTTAATATCTGCGGTTTCTCCAAATCTGTGAATAATGTCTGCTATTGTGGATTTGGCTAAACCCAAGTTTTGAGCAATTTTACGCATAGAATTGCCCCTATGGTATTCTTTAATTACAGTTTCACGAATTAATCGTGGTGTTGGTGTCCCTCGAACCATAACTATTGATTTGTAAGACACAAAGTGCCAAACACATACCAAAATGACAGGAAAACTATATTAAACAAAATTATCGCAGCCGCCTGCCTGTAATCACGAAGAATGACTAACATGTCCGAACATTTAGTTGTCAACCAAAATACTTGTCTTTAAAACAAATTATTGTAGTAGTTCAAAAAAGGTATCACTTGTACACAACGTTTGTAAATAAGTTGAGGTACTTATGCTGTACGGCATTTTTATCACAAAAGTTTTCAAAATACCTCATATGTCAAATTACAGAATATTCTTTAAGAATATGTGATGTGTCCGAATATATAGTTGTTAGGGCTCGTATTAGCAAATCGACGGTTGCTACTATTGGAAAGACAAAACAAAAATTATTGAAGCATTTGAAAGGAAAAATTGGTCTATTAAAAAATTGCGTAAATCACTTCACGAAAATGTTGATAACGCCCTTTTAAAGTGGTTTACACAGCAAAGCAAGGCCAACGTTACTATTAGTGGCGCTATTTTAAACAGAAAAGCAGATGAGTTGGGGGCGCAATTAAATGATGGGTAAGAATTTTCTTGCAGTAGAAGTTGGGTCGAAAGATTAAAAAAAACACAATATTTTTAGTGGAAAAATTACAGGGTGCGAGTGTGAACATGTATACTGTGGAAAACTGGCTGCAAAATGTATCGCCGAAAATCAGAGAAAACTTTAACGACAACAATATATTTAACGCAGATGAAACGGGCTTGTTTTACAAACTTATACCCGACAAGATACTAAAATTCAAGGGAGAGCGGTGCATTGGAGGAAAGTTATCTAAGGAACGGATCACAGTATTGGTATGTGCAAATTTAACTGGTACCGAAAGAAGGAAATTACTCGTGATTGGCAAGGCAAAAAATCCACGCTGTTTTAAAAATATAAAACGTCTTCCAGTAATTACAAAGCGAACAAGAAGGCCTGGATGACGTCGAACCTTTTTACAACTGAATTCCGTCAATGGGATGAAGAATTGCGGCAGAAAAACCGAAACATCTTATTACTTGTTGATAATTGCCCTGCACATCCGGATTTGCAGTTTATTAAATTGGTTTTTATGCCCCCAAATACAAACTCAAAACTTCAACCCATGGATCAGGGTGTTATACATTCCCGTTACTACAGACAATTTCTTTTTTTACGAATAATTAACCACATTGATGAAGGACAAGATCAACACGTAAATTTGCTAGATGCTATAAATTTTGTTCATAAAGCCTGGCAATAGGTAACGACAGACACGATAGCTAATTGTTTCAGACATGGGGGATTTTTTAATACAGAACAAGTACAAGAATATGATTCAGATGACGAGTTGCCCTTGTCCGAGTGGTTGAATAAACAACGTAACAAAGAAAATGATGACTCGCCTGCCTTTATTTTAACGATTCATATGGGCAGATTTAGCTTACATAGTTGTGGACGAAAATATTGCAACTACAGAAATTTTAAGCGACGAGAACACTATTCGAGAAACCAAAAATAAGCAAGTCGAAGAAATTAGTAGCGACGATGACGACGAATCGGTTTCGGGGAACGATCTTACCACTCCAGCAGTACAAGAGGCAAATAAGAAAACAAATGATATCCGCTATTTTCTGCAATCGCGTAATATCCCGGATAGTATAGTAAATAGTTATACTAAGCAGACAAAAATATCCGATTTTTTAAAATAAATATGTATTAAATACGTGTTTATCGTTCTTACATAAATGTTTCTATATTTATTGTACAAATGTAGACGATTATGGATAATAAAGTAAGTTTATAATAACTCGCACATTTTTTGTTGTAAAATCAACAGATAAAAATATCGAGTTTTGAAAGCAACTTATATGCATAAAATTCATTTTTTACAACCGCGCCATCTATTGGTTCTGTATCCCTGACGCCGCCATCTTAAGAAAATGACATTGGGACTTTTTGTATGAAATCCTTCAATAAATATCAGTGGTACTGCTTAAGTACCTAATTTTTTTTTAATTTTATTTTTTGTAGCTAGCATTAGAACTTCTTGAATAACACTGTATAACAATTATAAATTATGGCTTAAAGGTGTATCATTGTATTCATTTTAATTTTTATTATTCATGCATTCACAGTTTTGGACTGACCGAAAAAGTCAAAATAAGGTAAATTTAAAGTGTTTAGTGATGCTTTTGCCTTTCCTTCTTTGAAGAGTGTTTATTGTTTTATGTGTGTCGTAAGAGAACAACTCAGTTCAATCCAATCGTTGCTTCTATAGCATGTGCATTACAATTTTTTTTCGCATTTTGTTTTAATTTGTAGATGAGGAAGTTTATATTTATTTGCATGTTAGTTTCTTTAAATTTAACACTCATAGCTTTTCCTCTATTTATTTTCTTGCATGTAGGTTACTATATTATTTTAAACACTGTTGTTAGTTTTTTTTCCTGTAAAAACTAATTTTTTACCACACATTTCGTTAATTACTTGAATTCGTTGTTTTAGGGAGTGTAGGTTTAGAATTTCCCAGTCAATACAGTCAACGGGCAAGCTGCAATTAAGCGGAAAATCGTACGATTTTACCTCAGAAGACCTACAAGACTTAGGAGAAATTGGCAGAGGTGGTTTCGGCACTGTAAATAAAATGATACACAGGAAATCGGGAACCACCATGGCTGTCAAGCGCATTCGGTCAACGGTTGATGAAAAAGAACAGAAACAATTGCTCATGGACCTTGAAGTAGTAATGAAAAGTAACGAGTGCCCCTACATTGTACAATTTTATGGAGCTCTTTTTAAAGAGGTATGGAATGAAGTAGTTGTGTGTTTTAGTTACATACAGAATTGTTAATATAAATTAGTTAATCTTGGTGAACATTAATATGCTTAATAGTTGACCATATTAAAGAAAATCAGGGGGGAAAAGGAAAATATTAATTAACAGAAGTCCTAATTAATTCTATAAATAAACATATGTGATCAATAGATATATAATATAAAATTCTCAAAATTATATAGTTAAAGAAAATGCATCACACACAAATTTGTTAACTAATTTTCAAACAACTATTGACTAAAAACTATATGAATGTATGAAAAGTTGTTTAGCTATCTGAATACAACTTGTTAAAATATACTCCAATTTGAATCACGAAGAAGTTATAGAGTGTGGGCTTCCTCAGGGTTCAGTTCTTGGACCTATGCTGTTTAAGCTGTATATGAATGACATTTGGAACTTGAGAGCCTTGGCATTGATGATAATTGAAACAAATATGAAAAAGAGGTTATAAAATACTAAAAGCAAACCACTTTAACTGTATGTAATAAATGCAGAATAGAATTACTGCATTTATGCAGGTAAATGATAGTTTCAATTGTTCTGTTAATAATCTAATTGACAAAACTTTAAGGAATTTGTATATCAAACTTGACAATAATTATCACACACTTATCAAAATCTACACTATCTCCTAAAAGAAAAAGACTGTTTTTATCATCAGTTTGGATTTCCAGATAGTTTATTAAGAGAAAATCCTGATAAAACTGGGGTCATATTTGGATTCAGGAGGTCGTTTTACATTAAGAATTATCAGGAATGCTATCAGGGCCGATTTCCATGCAGACCAGTGTTATCAATGCCTAAGCATCAAAATATATTCATTGAAATACTTACTAAATAAAATATTTATAAATTATTACAGATGGAATCTTTACATTCACTTGTTATTAAAATAATCTTAGATCAATTATCTCTAGTGTATTATTTCGTAGTACAATCATGTCTTAGTTATGCAATTGTTGAATGGGGTAGTGCTTATTTTGAAAAAATAGTCCTTCATCTATCAGATATCCTTTCAACAAGATACTAGATTTTAGATATCGAGCAGTTTATGTATTTTCAAAAATAGTTGTTTATTTAACTTTTTTGTATTTTTCATAGTTTTCAGATTTGGTAATTAAATATTTAAAATTAATTAAAACCAATATCCCCTTGGACAGACTTTACCTTTATGGGTGTAACCCTTAATATTTACATGCAATTACAATTGAATAATAAACATATTATTTAAGCATTCGTGGCTACATTTATATGTATAATATCGTCATTCCTTAGGGAGACTGTTGGATATGCATGGAACTGATGGACACATCTCTAGATAAGTTTTATAAATTCATCTATGAAAGGCTGAAGAAGAGGATTCCAGAGACTATTCTAGGTAAAATAACAGTAGCCACAGTAAAGGCGTTAAATTACTTAAAGGAAGAACTAAAAATCATCCATCGTGATGTCAAACCTAGTAACATATTGCTAGATAGGAAGGGTAATATTAAATTATGTGACTTCGGAATATCAGGACAACTGGTAGATTCTATTGCAAGGACTAGGGATGCTGGATGTCGTCCTTACATGGCTGTAAGTACCTTATGTGGTGAAAACTATTTATCTCAATGTAAAATATTTAAAGCCGGAGAGAATAGATCCCCAAAGGGCCAGAGGGTATGATGTTAGGAGTGACGTATGGTCATTAGGAATTACACTGATGGAGGTAGCAACTGGACACTTTCCCTATCCCAGGTGGTCAAGTGTTTTTGAGCAACTTTATCAAGTTGTTAATGGAGAACCTCCACGCCTCTCCACAAACTATAATGCTAATGCATTCACAGCTGAGTTTGTAAATTTTGTAAATACATGGTATGTAGACTATTTAGGCTCAAAGCAAATTTTCCTCGAGTACTTGGTTTAATTGTTAGCATTTCTTCTAGTTTAATAAAAGAGGAATTAAGCAGACCCAAATACAACAAGCTGCTGCAGGATCCATTTATAATTAATGCTGAGAAGGAGGAGGTAGATGTATCAGCATATGTATCGGAAATAATGGATGAAATGGCAAACAATGGTATCAGTGCTTTCACTACCAATCAACCATAGTTGGTACAACATTCTTTCCTTTTACTTTAATTTGTCCTTTGTTTTACAGAACTGTTACTATTGAGCAGAAGGCGGGCAGTAGCAGAAATCTTGTAGTCGAAAAGTACAAAATATTTAATAAAGTGATGGTTTAGTATTCGGGCTGGTGACGAGGGTTAATTTTAATAACAAGTGTGGTTATTTCAGTCGCTAAACAGAGCTCGTTGCTTAGATTTTCCTATACTCCGAACATTCACATTTTTAATTAAAAAATATTTTTGTAGTATTTTGCCTCTAAGAATTATTAAAATTAACTACTTCCAATCGCCCAACTCTTCTTCACGCCTAAGAGATACAAACTACAAATATATTGATATCAGAATCGAAAGAAACTGGTTCTAAATATTGTTAAAGTGATACCAGAAGTATAGTAGTAAATATTAAACTGTTGAGTTAAAAATTAATTCTAAACTTCTAAGTAAAAAATTATTTAGAGCCTAATTTCCAGTTTTGTGAGATAAGGCAAAAAGGTACTAAGCTTGTTATTTGTGGATTAAATACCTCGTGTGGAAAACTAATTAAAGCTAGGCGAGGTTTTAAACCTTTTACCAAGTCAATATAATATAGTTCATCTCACATAGCTTAGCCGGTAAAAGATAAAAATTTGCAGGTAGGCGAAATTTTATCCGCTAGGTCGTAGGACTTAACATTCAAGTGCGTGTTGTAACCGTTGTTTACTTGCCGGCAAGATTAAGTAGTACGTGTTTTATATTTGCACACGGTTAATCGATGCTGTGATTCCAAACAAGTACAGAGTTTAATCGTTCTCTATAAATGTATTTATATTTAATGTTCATGTTTACAATAATTTTAAATGCAGTCGAACTTCGATAACTTGAACCATGACTAGCCACAGAAAAAGCTCGAGTTATCAAGACTTCCGGTTATTAAATAAAATACGTAATGGTATGTATGTATTGGTTTGAGTAAAAATGCGTTACATATACATATGTTACGTAGGTACTTGTATGTATACTTTTACTAAAGAATAACACAATAAATTGGGATGCAACGGAATTCCTATGCTGAAAAGGATACATACAGTATTGCGCGAATTAATGTGAACACAGGCAGATTTATGTTAAACATCGTTTATTGTTATAAAAATATACATAGAGTACTAATTTACTTAACATTTAAGTGGTATTCAATAGGAGATGTGTCCTCCTTTGGCTTGAATTACGGCTTTTACTCGTTTTGGCACAGAGTCAATTAATTTTTTACAATTGTCTTTGATTTGGTCATCTCGGAACCACACCTGAATGACTGCTTCAATCATCTTTGCTTTTGTTGTGCAATCCATTTTACGCAATCTAGCCTTGCATATCGACCACAAGTTTTCAATAGGATTAAGGTCTGGTGAAGTTTCAGGCCAATCTAAAATAGTCACCTTCTTGGCCTTGAAATATTTCAACATTTTCTTGGAAACATGACATGGTGCTGAATCTTGTTGAAATATTGGTTCACCAATTGCATGAACTCTTTCAAGTTCTTTGGACAAGCATGTTTCTAACATTGCTTCATATTTATTGCTGTTCATCATGCCTTCGATGGGTATAAGTTTTCCTGTTCCCATATATGAAAAACAGCCCCAAAACATCTTTTTTACTGGATGTTTCACTGTTTGTATCAAGTGAGCTGCAGTTAAGTTCTCGTCTGCACTTTTCCTCACAAACTTTGACCGGCACCCCTGTACCAGAAAGTGTGTCTCATCAGAGAACAAGACATTTCTCCAATCTTCTTCAGTCCAATGAGAATATTTTTTGGCCCAAGTCAGTCTTTTTTTCATCATAACCTTCGTCAGTAGTTGTTTTTTTTTTGAGGTCTTAATGCTTTTCTCCCTCCCTCTAAAAGTCGTCTACGAACTGTAGAGTCGTGAATTTTCACTCCAGCTTTTTCTAAGTCTTGCTGAAGATCACAGCTTGTCTTTCTAGGGTTCAGTTTGCTATTTCTCAAAAGAAAAGACTCATCTCGGGGAGTTGTCTTTCTTTTTCTACCACATTTCCCAATTCGTTGAACTTCAACTGTTCCAGTCTCCCTTTTTTGTTTGATTATCTTGTTCACAACTCCCAAGCTAACTGAACACTCACTAGCAATATTTCTTTGAGTCATGGAAGTGTGCTCACTAAGTGTAATTATTTTTGCTCTTTTTCGCGGCGTAATATCCATGATGTAAAAAACAAAAAAATCTATAAAAATGTACTGTTTCTCACAAATCCATAAAAGCACGTGTAATTCAGTGAAAGTAACTCGGCAAAACGACCGACGTTGACAACAACTCGACACAGAATGACAAGTTGTGTGTTCTGTATAGAAACAACTGTCAAAATCGCCATAGCAGTGTTGCCATCTTAATAAAATGAAAAAATCTTCGATGTTCACATTAATTCGCACAATACTGTACATAATACATACTTATGTAAGGGAATGTGTGGTTGAACGGGGTACTTGACGTTTGTGGTAAAACAATTGACTCTAACAGTTAATAATAACGATTAATACTCCTACTATTATAGACTGTATATTGGTTAACTTATTAGTTATATACTAGGTAAGACAGTTTAAAAAATTCAAGTAAGTTTTCTATATTTTCATATATTTATAAAAAAAGTGCATTTTACCCCATTCCGCCCCATACATGGGGTGGAACGGGGTACATGAAAATGTGTGTCGGTGATGATATTTATTACAATAATTAAAGAAATTGTACTCGCTTTCAAAAATATACAAAAAAACATTTTTTTTAACAAAAAAAAATTGTAAATAACATTTTGGGGGTACAAAGTAAGACAATTTCGCTTCACATAAATGTGTCCAATGTTCATCTGCAAAATTCACATTCAAAGCTAATTTCATCGTCGTCGCTGTCGTTATCGGCACATGCATTGTGAGCCCATTTATGACAAACACTGCATGAAATCCAACCCTCTCTTGAAGTCGAATTACCATATTTATCATTAGAATACCAATACAGGCAAGGTGTATCAGCGTCATCTACAGAGGATTCTGATGGCTTGACAATTTTTTTACTTTGCTGAGGTTGTTGTTTTATTTTGTTTGTGACACTTTTATTTGTGGGACCCTCGATTTTTCGTTTTAGTACTAGATTTATCCGTTATTTTTTCAAAATTCTTTGTTCGATGGCTTCCTCAAGTTCATTTTTATATGGCGTCGACGTCAAAATCGCAGTCTTTCCTCGTTTCTTACTGACTCTTTTAGAAGAAATTGCAACCTTTGGTATGGGTAGAACATCAGGAGAGGCATGAACGAAATGCTTTGAGATATTTCTTGTCGAGTCATTTAAGTTTCCACAACTTTAAGATAGATGCTGCCGCAAATGAGGGGAAGTACCTATCTGTCTCGGAGGTGTTCGATCTCTGGAACAATGCGGATGCTCCTCAAAATTGTTCATCGATTCTGCTTACGCTGTAGGTGTTGTATTTTGCACTATCGGTGTTACAGTTTGCTCCAAAGTTGCTGAACTTTGGTGTGGAGCTGTTTCATTTTTTTTACTATACGTTTAGTTTCTTTTGGAATATCTGTCGTATCAAAAGGATGATAATCTGCTACAGTAAAAACTTCTAAATTTAAAGGCCAAATACCAGTTTTCTGAAATGCGTTTATAGCTATTTTCATTGTTGCGGCATTTATAAGCGCTGCTCCAAAGAGTGTAGACATTTGAAACAACGTACCAACTTTCCCAGGATTACTTCTTAAGCGGGTTCCTATTTCGTGCTCATAGTAGGTTCTCAAAGGCTTCGTAAATGCTATGCCAAGCGGTTGTAACCGATGAGAGCAGTGGGGAGGAAAACAAAGTAAGACTACTCCGTTGTCTCTTGCGTAATTTATCAGATCAAGACTCTTAGTGTGGCTTGCATGACCATCCAAAACCAAAAGAAATGGCTTCTCGCCAGTTGCTTCAGAAAACTTTACAAACCCGCTAAACCAGTCCATAAATATTTCTCCATTCATCCAGTCTAAATCGCCCAGTTTCACTACAGATCCCAGTGGCAAACCAAGCTCAAATTCTTTTTGCATCCTTTTTCTCGGAAACACAAGTAGAGGATGCCTATAAGTTCCTGAAGCTGAAAAGCATACTTCAGCCGTTACTGTCTGCCCCCTTTCTGCAGAAGTTAGTATTCCTACCTGACGTTTTCCTTTTGATGACAGTATTTTAGAATGACCTTTTGGGTTAACAGTAATTCCTGTCTCGTCACAATTATAAATTTTGTTACGTGTTAATTTATACTTGTCGACAGTTTCTTCGAACAACTTGAAAAACAGACACGGCAAGTTTGTTAAAACCCATTGCCCCATGCTCTACCTCCCACTCAGAATACTGACCAAAGCCGGCTTTTTTAAAACAATTAGAAATGGTCTCAGGCTTAACATCGATATTCCATGCATTGGTTATTTCATCAACACAGTCCATTAATGTAATGTTAATTTTTTTGTTTTCTTCAAAATATTTGATAGTTTTTTTTCAAAATTCTGCGGCGATAATAACATTTCACATTTTATATGATACCTTGATCAAGTGGTTATAGCTTTGATGTCATATTCGACGGAAAAAAAGCAAGTTTGATAAATTTTAATCTTTATTGGATGTCTTTAAGATGAGCCGGGCAGGTGTCGATGAAAATAATAATTTTTCTTCCGATATTTCCAAATTTGTTTGTCTACTTTTAACAGCCATTCTGTCATCCACGCCATTGAATTTGCTTTATAGTCGAGAGGCAGCCATCTAACACCTCGAAAACAGTGAGGTTGATTACTTTTACCTATCAAGAGCAATTTCAGTTTTTCTGATCCATCCATGTTTGCACCAATCATCAATGTAACTCTCTGTTTACTGTGCTTTCCTCCATCGCACTTCTTGGTTTTAAAAGTTAAGGTATTATCTGGGAGTCATTTAAAAAATAAGCCCGTCTCATCTGCATTAAATACGTCCCGTGCTTGATAACCTTTTAATAAATGGGGTAAAACATCACGTTTCCATTTAGTACAGTCCTCGTCACTCACATCGCTGCTCTCTCCACAAGCCTTTTTATGACATATGCCACATCTTAAAAAAAAAAGAGAAACTTTAAATCCTAATTCACACATTTTTGTTGTACGTCCGTAGAATACCTTCGTTTCCAATTATCCAGCCAACCCGTGCTTGCCTTGAAATTGGGTTGTTCCAGTTTTTGACTAAATTCCAACGCTTTTTCTTTAATTAATCCTCCGTGTATAGGTAAGTTCTGCCTCCTTGCCGATTTAAACCCTTCTAAAACTGCTTTGTCCCCATTTGCATATGTTGGTTTTCTTTTTAGCCTCTTAGAACTCCCACTTGCACCACCACTTTCAAATGCAGTGGTAATTTTTACTTATTTTTTAAAATAGTAGACTCTGTATGTGCCAGAACACCATACTTCAAAGCTACGTGAACCACTTGCCACTTCTTTTATAAGTCTCAATTTTTCATCAATAGATAAAGTTTTTAAAGTACGTTTTAATGACATACCAACAGCAACAAAAATAACGTGATAGAAAAAAAGTAGGCACAGTATTTTTTTCCACTTATTAACAACTAATTGAGCATACACATGAACTTAAGTAGCTTAAAAACCGAACTGCCTGCATCGTTATGCTATAAAACAACTGGTTAACTACACACATAGTTAGGGGATTCCGCAGAAAATTCGACTTATCGAAGGTGGCGCCAAATATTCTGTTTGGGTTATTAAGGTATTCGAGTAATAGAAGTTCGAGTTATCAAGTGTAACTCAACCAATTTGATTCTAGTTATTGAAGTTCAACTGTATTTATAAAAATAATTTATAATGAAACATTTACTCATTGACAATATTAACAAAAATTTATATATATACAGAAATACATTACGTACAATATATACATTACATATCGTCATCCTACCTCCCCTACATTTATTATTATTGGATTTATTTCAGTTGCCACTACTTTTTCCCGATCCTACCAACACAATACTTTCTTTTTGGTTCGGTCAATATCCTTTTACCACACTTCTGCAGAAACTATTTAAAGATTCGTTCCACATAGTAAGTACCTTATCGTCTCCACAACCGTCCCTACCCATGTACGACTTATAATATTGTTTGTTTAT
Organism: Limonius californicus; assembly: GCA_014611495.1. Taxonomy (NCBI): domain Eukaryota; kingdom Metazoa; phylum Arthropoda; class Insecta; order Coleoptera; family Elateridae; genus Limonius; species Limonius californicus. The sequence goes on along the minus strand of JABXWE010028937.1, from coordinate 12,121 downwards.
ACCCCAAACTTCTTCAACTGCATTAAATTGTCAATGGTGGTAGATGTAATACTACGTAACCATGTGAATTTATCAATTCATCAATTGCATATTTTTTTGGCTTTCTGTTTTGTTTGGAAATTTTCAGCAGATCATCTTTTTTGCCTGTTCAAAAATGACGTAATTTTTTTTAAGCCAGTTTTCAATTTCGCTCTTTTTCTACGAAGAATTCAGTTGCTTGTCAATTTCGCAATTGTGATAAGATTTTAGTTCATAATAAACAGGGAGGGTTCTTCTAAAATCAGTAACAGTTGTTCCTTTATCCACTTTGTACATTTTTCCGAGTTCATGTCATGATAATCCGCTAATTTTGAATTGCCACAAAACACTTAAACTCACATCTTCCACAAATCCATTATGAGTACCAGCATGGAGTACAATAAAGCGTTTTCCTTGACTTGTTGGCGTCTGTTACGCGCCCGCCGTCTGTTACTTCGCAAATATCCACGTTTTGTCTAAGAATACACATTGAAGTGGTCAGTCCACTTCTATATCTGTTGTCAGTTGATGATGAAGGTGAGGAAGTCTGTAAAAAATTTGTATGCATGTGTGACATGACTTTGTTCACATAAGACCCTTTGATTGTCATCCATGGTAAAAGAAATCCGTTGTCTATTAATAATCTATTTAAACTTGCTCTAGATATTTCACGTATGACACGTTCTTTGAGTTGGGTATTTAATGTGTCTAAAGTAACATGTTGCCGTTCACAGTACATACAGTGAGGTCGTAAAATGCCCGATTTTATATTCACAAAATTTTGTAAATTTTAATGGGATGCTAAATACTACTTTTTAGTATATATTTAAATTTTATAACTCTCAAAATGGCGGCTAGGCGCCATCAACACTATATTTCTAAATGGCAATGGGGGTCGAGTGACACCTCATTATAAAAAGGTATTTTAATTCTGCGCCTGATCCTTGAGTTTCATAAAAAATATTCATCCAGAAAAACAAAGGACAGATGATTGGAAACAACAAGTTTATGGAAAAAAGAAGGCACCCAAAAAATTGTGCGATTTGCGCTCCGCATATGTTGTTGACCTCGTCGAGGACAACAACTTTTCCTTATGGCACTTTCCCGTAACTCGTACCGTTCGGCCGCCGGGGGCTTCCAAAGTTGAAAAACAAATCGACCTGAAGCACGTGTCCACGTCACGGCAGCGGGTCGGTCGCGAGCTCAATCTGTTCACTTACGTACGGTGCATCGACGGCTGGTTCTAACATCCCCAAAGGGGGATTTTTACGTTTTTTTGGACGTTTCGGGGTCCCCCGCGCCCGCTTCGGGGATGTTAGAACCAGCCGTCGATGCGCCGTACTTACGCGAACAGATTGAGCTCGCGACCGACCCGCTGCGATGACGTGGACACGTGCTGGACGCCGATTTGTTGCTCAACTTTGGAAGCCCCCGGCGGCCGAACGGTACGAGTTACGATAAAGTGCCATAAGGAAAAATTGTTGTCCTCGACGAGGCCAACAACATATAAGGACCGCAAATCGCAAAATTTTCCGGGTGCCTTCTTTTTCCCATAACCTTGTTCTTTTCAATCATTTGTAATTTTTTTTCTGAATGAAAATTTTTTTATGAAACTCGAGAAGCAGATGTAGAATTAAAATAGATTTCAAATGAGGTGTCACTCAACCTCCATTGTCGTTTAAAAAAATATAACTTTTAAAATGGCGGCTAGACGCCATTCTGAAAGTTATAATATTTAAATATGTACTAAAAAGTAGTATTTAGCCTCCCATTAACCCACACAATTTTGTGAAGAAATATTAAGTTGTTCAGGTAGTAGGGGGGAGCACATTTTACGACCGCACTGTATTATAAATAACACCTCTAACTTCCATGTTTATAATTTCATGTTGATGTCTTGTTAGGGTTTTCTTATGGTGGTGTTCTTTATTTGGAGTCCTTGAGAGTGGATCCGTTTCGTGCCTCCGAATAGTTGATCTAACTGTTTTTTTACCAGTTTGTAAAGCATCAGCAACTCTAATAAAATTAAAATACGGTTTTAATAAAGCAGCCGTTGAAAAACCATAAAACAAAATAAAATATATCTACTCTTCTTATTATATACACTTTGCACGGCAGATATAGGTATTAGGGGACCTCCAATGTCTTTCTCACTTTGAAAATATTTTAGTAAATTGATCGCCAACTTTAAAGCTTGTGAAGTCAACACTTTTCCAAGCATTTTAGACGTAAATTTAAATAAAAGAATGAACTCCTTTCAGAAAACTACAGTAAACTGAGCTAAATGGGTATATATTTCACTTGTTTTCCCTTATTTATAGACCACCCATTTAATAACCATTGAAGTATTTACTTATTTGCCTTATTTCCGATTTCTATCGTCCACTAATGAGTTGTTTTCAGAAACATCAACACACATAAGTTCTATTTTAAAATACCAATAGCCATAATACCTAATCTGACAAAAATCAATGCTTATAATTTAATTTCTTTTTCCATATTCAAAAAAAAAATATGTTGATAATATTCAGTTCCCTATAAAATTTCTTCATAAAAATTAAACTATGACAATTAGTAATTTTTAGTTGTAGCGCCAATATAATTTGATTCGTAATACATATAAAAGAAAAGAATAAACATTTAGTATTACTTCTGAACAAATGAATGTTTGAAAACCACTGGTACGATGGGTGTTATGACCGAGTGGATCAAATTTCGCCTACTAGTAAACTGCAACCTTTTACCTGCAAAGTTACGTGAGATGAACTATATTATTAATCATTTGAACAGTTGAAATAATTAATATTATTTTATTTACTAATGACTTTCAACAATTTAAGGCAGGAAACGACGAATTTACTACTATATTTTTGGGCAGCTGTGTATAAAAAGTTACATTTTATTGCAAGTTAATTTCAGAATTATTTTCTCATATTGGAAGTATGAGAGAGTAATAACATTTTTGCTACTGTCACTTTGTAGATCTCCAAAATACAATTCTTATTTGCTCACTAATGTGTTCATGATTCACCATAAGATTGGAAAAGCACATTGTTATCTTGCATTTACCCAACAGTTCTGTAAATCAATAAAAAAATGTATAAGAAATAATCATTGTAGGATTAGGCAATTGTTTTGAGTCATGCATCTCAGGTGATGTAGAAACCAATAAATATTATTGTTAACAGTTGTAACTTAGGATTATTGTTAACATTGTTTCATGTATACTTACGGTAAGGTCTAGAAATAGAAGTTCTGCATTCAGTATAATTTCGTTTTTATAGAAGTTATTCCAATTTCTTATCTAGTGACATATAAATGTTTGGTGTATGGAGGTATTTCAGAAAGTTAGGGTACAAATCACCATTGTAACAAGAATATTGAATTTTTTTAAGTGCAATTTATGCTGTGAACTGTAGTTCGACTCTTGTGAAATCTTTTTGTTTTTATTGGTAATTATTTTTTTAAAAACAATGTACAAAATTTTTAAAACTAATGATACGTGTAAAGAAATTATTAAACAACTAGTATAGAGTAATTTTACTAAGTGTAAATTGGCAAGATAGCTGATGAAAGTCCATTGTAAATATTACACCATAAATACAATCAGACAAGTTTTGCAAATCAGGCTTAAGTACTATGCCCAGAAGTAGTGAATTTAAGAAATTAACATTAGAGGTATGGTAATCGATAAACACTTATTGTAAATGATTGAATTAAATTCTGGTGTAAATAGCAATTTGTGCTCAAATATTACAACAGCTTTGAGAAAGCTTTGTAGTAAATATAATTCGCCGAAAATAATTGAATATAAACTAATCAAATTTGTAGTTGCCATAAGGCGCACTCACACCTGACAGCTGTTTACTAACCTCACTTTTATATTCGTATTCTCAGAGAGATGTAACTTATTATTAAATGAGGGCGTATTGTTGGAGTTACTGAGCGGTCAATAAAATACAATTCTAATAGGATTTGGCTGTGCCAGACAATATGAACATCACACTTTGTGACTATTTGAGATGTTTTTTAACAAGTGCTACAATTCAACCAATATTACCCCCTCATTTATTAACTAATGATGAGTTAACCGTGACATACATCAAGGTAGATACAAGTAAGTGGGAGTTAAAAAATAGTGAAAAAATAACCAATATACAAACTGAAACGGCCGTTTGCAAATAATATGCTGACTTTAATTCAATCATTAACATTATTTGTGATATAATCATTTCTTTTTAAATTAGGTAGAAAAGGGTGTGATTTGAAATGGTTCAGATACGTAGGTTAGCTGAAATTGGACTGATTATGGTCTTACAAACATTTTCAATTCATTTGGATTTAACTTGAGCTCAAACTTGTACATTTTTAACTGAATTTTTCATCCTAAGCTTGTCTTACTGTGTTTCTTTATGAAATCTTCACCCTGTCAAACCTACAATTCTTATTCTTAAGCTACAAGAGACTTGTTTCTACGATTCCATTTTGAAAGTATTCAAAAATGTCCCTTTGAAAATTCATTCCTATCTTTTATCACCTGTAATGCAACCTGAGCTTTATTCCTAGAAATGAATTAGTTTCATTGTGATTAGGTTATGTGATTTTTTTTAGTAATTGGCATCTAGTTGTCATAGTTTTATTCCTGTCCTCTCTGACTTTATTAACCGACTTGAGTCTTTCAATAATTGTAAACGTTATTTTAATCTCAAAACGTTGACACCAACTTTTCGTAATTATTATTAACATTGTTAGGATTAAGAGTGCAAAGTAAAACAGTTGCCTGTTATTTTAACGTGCTGGTAAAAGGTGCGTTTGTATATAAAATAGGTATTTGTTGTTACAACTCTTCAGTTCTTTCATCTGCCAAAGTGTCTTGTTCGCTATTAATTTACAAATTGTACTTTACAGCGGTAATTATTTGGCAAGCATATTTCGTCGGTGAAATTGCTGACTTTAACGAATAAGATACTGAGGCAGGTTGATTACTAGAAATGCAATGTTCAGAGTGAAATGTACAATAAATTATCCATGTATTATAAGAAATTGGTTATTTTATTTTATTCATAGAATACATACATACATAACTATATGTTTTTAATATTGTTTACCCTACATCTCACAAAAAATTGTAGTTTACAAAATTGTAAAGAAGACGAGAGAAGTTACGCAACTATAAGCTGGAATTTACAAATACTTTAAGCCTGGAGCTGATCTTTTTAAAATATTAATATGGAATAGCTGAAAGTAAAAACAGCATAGATGAAATGCTGTTGTATTTTTAAGTGACAGATTGTATCGAAAATAAAAGCATTCATTGATACAAGTTACAAATATTTGTCAAAACATGCTAACAGTGCAGCCCTATGGCTGACAGGCGCATTTGTTCAATGTTGTATTACGGCAATCCCATAAAACAATTTACAAATGAAAAAATAATTTCAAGAAAACTTTTTATTTGTTAAACGCGATTTTTGGATATTTAGAATTAAATTTGATGCAATAAATGAAAGAGTGTTTGTTATCAAGATTAGAGGTAGATATAGAAAGATAGCAATCGTTAACATGCATGCATCTACAGGGAAAGAGAAGAAGACAAGAAGGATAAGTTTTAGAGAAAATAATAGAAAAATTCCTAATTATCCTATAAAAATTGTTATGGGAGATTTTAATGCGAAAGTGGGGCACGAGGATATGTATAAACAAGTGACTGGTGGGAATAGCAAGCATCCTGTTAGTAATGAAAATGGGGTGAAACTGACCCAATTTGCAGTAGACAATAATATGATGAGTACTTTCTTCAGTTATAATGATATATACAATGCGGTCGTAAAATGTCCTCCCCCCTACTCACTTTTCAACAACTTGATATTTCTTCACAAAATTTTGTGTGCTGTAATGGGAGGCTAAATACTACTTTTTTGCCCATATTTAAATTTTATAATTTTCAAAATAGCGGCTAGGTACCATCTTGAACTACTTTAAATGGCAATGTGGCTCGAGCGACACCTCATTTGAAGGTTATTTTAATTCCGCGTCTGATTCTTGAGTTTCATAATAGTATATTAAAACATAAGTTACAGAAGGCAACATATTCAAGAACGAATCCGAAATTCGGACACGAGCCGCGTAGCGGCGAGTGTCCGAACGGAGGGGTGCTTGAATGGCCTTCTGTAGCGAGTTTTTTTATACTATTTTCTCTGTTTCGGCTTCCATTTACATTATTTATTTAAATTTGTTATAAAAATAGTTGACAATTTCTAGGAAACTTTTGGTAGAATATAGTTAGGTTGGCATCAATTACCTGTGTTTGTCAGTTGTGGGAATTCGACGTTTCAAAGTTTATTTAACACGAAATCGACATTATAGTTTAATGCAAAATATATCAATTTAAATTCCACAGATCGCGATAATACTCAAATCTGATAAAGTCTTTCAGCAGGGAACATACACTTAATGTCAGACCGCAGGCATACCAATCGCTGACAACAAAATGTCACTCAAAATCGTTTAAGAATGAACTCCATTCTAGTCTTGAAAGTAGTGCAAGAATAATGTCATTCTAATGCCGAAACAGAGAAAAAAATATTCAGCAAAAAAAATGACAGATGATTAAATAACACGTTTATGGAAAAAACTAAGAATGAAAGCAAAAAAGATACGCTTTCGAAATATTCACCATTGAAGAATGAAGAAGAAGAAAATTCTGAAACACGGCAAAACTTATTTTATACAACAAAAACTTAATAGTAACACTATTTTAATAAATTTTCAAAGTGTGCTCCTTGAACTTCTTGGCAATAGAAAAACCTATTTAATCGGACTTTCTGGAAAGTTTCAACTCCGATATTTGCACAAGCCTCTGATATTTTACGTCGTAAATGAGAAAGGGAATCGAGTTGTTTGAAAAACTTTCGATTTAAGATACCCCACAAAAAAAAGCCAACAGGGTCAGATCAGGGGATCGCGGAGGCCATTTTGTTGAACCACGATGACCAATCTATCATCGAGGATACGTTGCATCGAGATAATTGCGAACTTGTCTGCTAAAATTCAGAGGAGCGCCATCTTGCTGGAAGTGTATGATCTCTATGTCAAATTCGTTTGGATTATTTTCAGCAATCTCAACTATTAACGGATGGATGAGGTTTTCCAGCATGTTCAAGTACAATTCCCCAGTAAGGTTTCCATTGATAAATAAGGGACCCTCGATATGGTCGCCAAGTATTCCCATCCACACATTCAATTTTTATTGAAATTGTGTGTGACCTTCCCGGAAAACATGGGGATTTTCATCTCACCAATATCTTACATTTTGTCAATTACAACAAACCCATTTAAAAAGAATGTGCATTCGTCACAAAAACAGATATTGCGGAGATAAGTTGAGTTTCTTGCAATGGTTTGGGTCATGACCTCACAAAATTCAATGCCTCTATCCGGATCATCTTGAATCAACTGGTGTAAAATCTTCATTTGTTATGTACTTTTCAAATTTGCCGCTACACTTGAATTAATTCCTTAATTTGTTTGCCGCTTCGTAAGAATTAATATCGTTATTTTAATTGCTGTCTTATTTTGGGTTACCGTTTCACTATTTTGTTTTGTCTTGCTTGAGATGTGTTAACAGTTTCTTTGTGTCAAAATTGCAGACTCTTGTTTTTTCCGCGCTTGACCTCGGACGCTTCCGAGAATCCACGTATTAAAAATTCCTTCTAGAACTTCTTGCGTAACATTTCAAAATGTGGTGCAATGGTTTTGGGAGGGCAGAAATCCCGTTACATTTTTAAAGCAGTCCATTTTCGATCTTTGTGGGCTCCGGTCGCCCTTACGGGGGCCGTAAATGAAGTCAGTCGAAGGCAGACCCTTGAGACCGACGGGTGTAACTTTGCATATCGTTTCCTTTTTCTTCGCGGGGCTTTTGCTATTCTAAGTTTTACCGTACCGTTTTTTTTTTTGCTGTAGAGCAAGAGTAAATCGACCTACAGTCGGATATATAAGCGATAGCAGAATGTTCGCCTTGGTTTTGGACAATTAAAGATTATAATTGCTCCTGTCGAATTCAGTTCGGATCTTTGTGATGTGAAAAGGAAATAAAGAAATCGTTGCTGGAATTTGGTTCGTTCCCGTCGTCCGGAAATCTCGCTTCTGTCTCCACATTAACTGACCTCGTTGAAAGCAACTTAGCCCTCTACAGGGGCGTAAAAACTACATCTCGTTCCAACGCTGCCCCGAAGAACGTTGCCTTCCTTCCCCTATTTTTTTTGGAAATCGCCGTCTTATTGTACCTTTTGTACTTGCTGGTGAAAGAATTTTGCAAGCTTTAAATATATAGGTGGAGGCACAATAACGGTAAGTTCCATTCCCGTAAGCTGTTGGCTTCTCGGCCTTCCACGAGGACCTACACAATCAGCTGGACTTGGAAGGTGGCGCCCACTTATTTTGACTCGCCCTGTACACAACTAAAGATTTTCTCCCATAAGCGATTTTTAGGAACTCCCCCTACTCCTCTGAGCTAAGCTGTAGGCCCTTTTCCATCAAGTTAGTTACGAATCGTCGAAAAAGCTCGATTGGCCTGTAACATATTTTGTATGGATGGAACTTATGCTGTCTTAAAAACTTTTTGACAGTGGTCGCCCATTCATCACATATCGCAGCTACATGTGAAGTTGATTGCTGAGAATGTACTACCATTTCACCGACTATCTGAATTTGTTTGTCTTCTGAAATTACGGGCCGTCCATGGTTTTTCCTGTTTTGTACACTTCCAGTGTTAATACATTTTTGCAAAAGTTCTCTTAAATACGTCCTCAAAATAGGAGAGCATGAGATAAAAAGAATCTACTCTGTCTAAAATATAAGTATCAGTTTATAAGTCTCCGCAGAAAAACGATAGGTGTAACACCTGTTCTGTGCTTTTCTCTCCATTTTTTTGTGTTAAATTTAAATTCGGCGTGGGCCTGCCTAATGTTTTAATTTGAAGTTTTTCTTCCGTAAAAAGTCTTGAAAAGTCTATCTTTAAAAGGTTATTAACATTATTCATTGTTTACTAGTCACAAAACTGCAGTTTGAAATAGAAAACTTAGAGCGCAGGCGAATCTGTTCTGCCTACTAAATGAACGTTATAATCAATAATCATACATACTTACGGTCAGGTGATGATTGCCGAATACAGAGAATCGTGGGGGCCGATAGATGTGACCTTCATGCCTGAAGATATAATCGGGCAAGGCGATCGCGAACTTTGCGGAACGAATGACAATTTAAACGTTAGCTATAGAAAACAAACTTTTGCAGAGTAGATTAATTTTAATTAGTATTTAAATACAGAAAAGAAAAGATTAATTTTAATATTTTAATCAGGGTGGAGGCGCACCCATGCCCACTTATTCAGAAACCACCACTGTTTTTTGGTAACAAAATATATCTTATCTATTAAGTGCCTAGCAAAAAAAGGTTATAAATAGAAATATTTTATTTAAGTGCCACATTTAACATGCATAGCCTATTAAAAATATCACAAAATTATTTTAAACCAGAAGAAAATATGTTATAAGCATCTGTAACTTCTCCGAATTATATTTAATTAACTATAGTAGTAAATAATATAAAATATCTAATTATAATCAAATAGAATTTTCCGAGATATTTTGAATCAAGTCAATATATTCACTTATTCTGATAAAAATCACTATCATAATGGAACAAAGCAGGTTTTCAGACAAAAATAACAGAAGTTTTGGTTGGGCACAATAAATATTAAAAATACAGGATATATTATACTCGAAAAATATTAAAAAGCTTCATTAATCTAAATATACAAATCAGTAAAACTCAGTCTAACACATCCACTTTCAATAAATTATATATCATGTAACAATAATAATTTGTTTTACATAAATGAAATAAAGAAATTAACAATAATCAAAACAATACTATTCCCAATCCTTTATAATTTTATCATACTCCTTCTCGTCAATAAAAGGCATATCAATATTTCTAATCATATTTTCTCCACAATATAAACATTCAGAAGCTATTATATTATCGATATCTGCTTTAACAGCATCTCTAGCCGATATTCCAGACGAACTGGTACTAATGGTGTCTGCATTCATTTGTGAACTCAAAATTTTTTGTTGGCGTTGAAGATCAGCCAGTTTATTCTTTTTTGCTGGACCTGAAACGATTACTTAATAATTCTGTAATATAAGGTCATTTTTAAATTACCCAACATAGGACTTAGTTCCTTCAGCAAACAGTCAGTATGAAACTTGTGGTTGCAAGGGAACAAGTAAAAAGGTCGCACTATTAAAGTTAGCCCACATATTTCACAAGAGTCGCCACTGCTTATGAAGGAATATCGGTTACGGAATGACTGGATTTCTTTACGAACAAGCTCAGCTGATTGTGTGGCTTCTTCCATTTCGTCTTTCAGGTCTTGTATATGTTGATTATATTCCTACAATGTGGTGTATATAAATAATTATTCATCAAATGTGTGTCGTATTCCTATTTTATGATCAACCCGTATTCGCAGGCCTATTATGATGTTTTTGGAAGCATCCAGTATACTAAGGTTAATTGAGCTGGAAGGGATTAAAATGTCGATATTTTGTTATTTTTGAAAACGGAAAATGAAACAACGCGCGAGGGCGCTGCCAACGGAAAAACGGATAACCGTTACGAAAACGAATAATTTTTATTTTTAAAACGAATTACTCTACACTTTATATGTGGTTAGTAGCAACTGCTTCCTCTTCAAAGTAACCAAACAGTACAACACTGATATAAGCGAGTAAGTACGATTTTTAAATTTGACTATGGGTAATGCAGCTGTTGGGCAAAAAAACAGCTTTCTGCAGTTTGGAAAGGGGCTACACGCTTCAGATAGGGCGTGGGCACTTAGGAAGCATCTTATACGTTTTGGAAAACACTTATTCGTTTCGGAAAAGGCGTACATGCTTAGAAAATAGCTTGGGCGTTTTTGAATGAAGTTTATGCGTTTGACAAGGAATTTACATACTTTCGAAGAGGTTTACGGCATTCGGAAATGCATTAAGGCTTTGGATGGGTTGTCCGCGATTCCAAAGGGATTGGCAAGTTTTTGAAAAAGCTTACTCGTTTCAAAAGGCGCTTATGCGCTTTGTAGATGGCTTAGGCGCTTTGGAAGCGGTTTACGGCTTCGAAAACGGCTTGGGCTTTTCGGAAGGGTCGCACACGCTTCAGCAAAGACTTACGAGCTTTGGAAAGAGCTTAATTGTTTTCGAAGCAGCTTGGGCGCTTGGGAAGAGGGTTCCGTATAGGCTTACGCGCCTTGGAAATGGCTCGACTCGTTTCGGAAGAGGCTTGTGCGGTTCAGAAATGGCTTGTGCGCTTAGATAGAGGATACTGAACGGGCTTACGCACTTTGGAAGAGATTTACACCCTTCAGAAACGGCTTGGGTCTTTCGAAATAGTCGTACGCGTTTCAACAGGAGCTTAGCAGCTTTGGAAATGGCTTCATCATTTCGGAATGGGCTTGTCTGCTTCAGAAATGGCTTATGCACCTAGGAAGAGGATTCGGAATAAGCTTATGCGCTTTGGAAGTGATTTACGCCCTTCAGAAACAGCTTGGGTCTTTCGAAATCGTCGTACGCATTTCAACAGGGGCTTATCAGCTTTGGAAATAGCTTCATCATTTCTGAAGGGGCTTGTGTGTTTCAGAAATGGCTTGTGCACTTAGGAACAGGATACGGAATACGCTTACGCGCTTTGCAAGAGATTTACGCCCTTCAGAAACAGCTTGGGTCTTCCGAAATAGTCGTACGCGTTTAAACAGGAGCTTATCAGCTTTGGAAATGGCTTCATCATTTCGGAAGAGGCTTGTCTGCTTCAGAAATGGCTTGTGCACTTAGGAAGAAGATTCGTAATAAGCTTACGCGCTTTGCAAGAGATTTACGCCCTTCAGAAACGGCTTGGGTCTTTCGAAATAGTCGTACGCGTTTAAACAGGAGCTTATCAGCTTTGGAAATGGCTTCATCATTTCGGAATGGGCTTGTCTGCTTCAGAAATGACTTGTGCACTTAGGAAGAGGATTCGTAATAAGCTTACGCGCTTTGAAAGA
>JABXWE010028936.1:0-36807 GCA_014611495.1 Limonius californicus | reverse complement strand
TAGAGAATGAAGTATGCCTGGTTGCATATTAAAAGGAAATTAAGGGGCACCGCAGATATTTGGCGGGACTTCTTACAAACCTTGTAAGTCTGTTCGTTACGAGGCAAGGTTTTAGGATAGCACTTGAACAACCGTTTTGAGGAAAATAACTCTACTGTTGAATAAAGATGATATGAACAGTTTCCAGTATGGGAAAGTCCAGGGAGGCAGTCGCGTCCACTTATTTTTAATTTGAATCCTCCTTACAGACCCATTTGAAAATGCAATTTGAGTCAAAAATATAAAAGAAAATAAAAATAAATAATACTCTTGTGAATGTAACGATCAATATTAATTATATCTTATTATTTAGCTGCCCAGCTATTTTTTAATTAAATTAATTAGAAAGGCCAAACTAGAAGAAAATATACAACATTTTCCGCATTACAAGCTACTAAATTGATTTGTTAAAATTGCATACATAATTTATGATATTTCCAATATATGTTAATTATATTCAAAATAAAATTTTTGCAAATTAAAATGTAGAACCATAAATTGTTCATATACTTACCGGGCGAAGGAATTTTGTATAAATTATAAATGGATTTGAATTAAGTTTGACTAGCCTTCGTCTTGTTAATTGTATTGGGTTCCATACGCGAAAAAATTACATTAAAAATGATTGGAAAGTAACAGTTTATGGCAGCAATTTAAACGAAAAATATTTCTCAATTCCCATTTGATATTAATTAGTCTCAAATTTGAGATCTTAGGCTCGTGCTATCCAGTGGAACGATTAATGGTATCCTTGAATTTTATTCAATTTCTAATTAGGGCACGAACCATATTATAGGAATATTGATTGCAGTCAAGATTATTATAATTATTTGCCCACAGTATGCAAGTATCTATTTGTATTTATTCTTAAATACCATTGATAACATTGATTTATATGATTGCAAAACGGTGTTTAACCTTAGCGATGTTTAATTTTTCCCTTAGGTATTGACACTATTTGCATATACAACAGATCACGCACCGAGTCAATGTAAGGTCACTTTGGCAAAATCGGTGGGAGGATACAATTACGTAACCCTCTGGAAAATTCAATACAATCTTAACGGCTTGAAGTGCTTACTATCAAGTACCTGACTTTAATTGCCACAAAAAGTGATGATGCTATTGTTGTATTTGTCAATTTATTGAGTCCCATGACAGTAGCGTCATTTTCATTTTAGTACTGCGCCTTGAAATGGGTTTATGGACTTATCCGGTCATTTTGGATGGCGTAGGATGTCTAATGTGTCATAAAATACTAATATGTACCTGCTTACCATAATCGATTACCTGTTGGTAGCATAAATTACAGTAGCTAATTAAAAAAAAAGAAATTAGCTGTTCGTGATGACTTGAAATTAATTCGTAGTTCGTAAAGCGCGCAAAAAAAGTAAGCACTTAATATCCACCTTGGTGAAATAAACATCTAAAATATATAATCGTTTTGGTAAGTACCAATTAGGAGCATGCAAATGTTGTAATCTGATACATGAAATGCGCGTGTTATTGTCAAACAGAAAGCAATAATTACATTTCAAGCTTCCTACCTTGCACTTGTGAAAGGACTTGGCATTGAACTAGAAATGCGTTTTTCAGTGGGAAACCGTTTGTAGGTTACTTACTAGAACTGCGTACTGCCTTTTTTTGCGACGATTCTTTGCATTCCATCGTTGAATTCGCAAACTCAATACAGTGAAAGTCTGTAGTTTGCCATAGTGGGCTATTTTGCTATGTTACTGTTAATACATCTTTAATTGCAGCGGAAGAATGAAAAACATTTATGTGTGTTTTTCCACTGTGTTTTCATTTGGGTATTACAAAATTATTTCGAGTCCTTTAATGTTAAAAGTAGGTCTCATATTTCTCATTACAATTTCTCTTTCAAATTTTGTACATGTAAGAAAAAATTACTCAACTTTAAGAAACCGTTTTCTAATTTGTGTGAGATATATAAAACAGTTATTTAAATACCCCCAAAAGGTGTCAAAAAGCACATACAGGGTGTCAACTTGAAAACATACAATGTGTTATATCTCTGAAGTTAAATAGATATTGAAGTTTTCGAGAAAACGTTTCTACAATATTGAGGGGCACTCATACCGATGGTACACTAAAAAAATAATTTTAAATAGTAACACCCATTTTGTGATACCTCACTGAAGAGCTCTTACAAAATACTATTAACTAGTAACAAACAGTTTTTTCCTAACTCGTTCAGAAAAATTTAAAATAAAACTCAAAAGGTTCTGGTCCCATTATTGTAATTCAGTTTTTAAAATATTTACTTAAATGTTCAAAATGATTTCTATTATTCCCTAGACAATAATAAAATGTACTCTCAAATTCTCTCCCAACATTGTAAAGGTTTGTTTCTGAATAGCTCGAAACTCCTAAACATTGCCGCAGTTTTGCAATGGATTGAAGCTGAGTTTTGTAGACAACAGATTTTAAGTGACTCCTTAGAAAGATGTCTAATGAGGTTAAAATTTGAAGATCTTGGAGGCCATTCTATATTGTTCTGAAATTAGTCGGGCAAAAATATGTGCTACTATTGAATAGCATTTTGCAAGAGCTTTTCAAACTTACCGTTTCTTGATATAAAATAACAGTAAAGGATTAGAATTTGACATTACAGGAAAGACACCAATGTAGACAAATGTATAATCAATGTCTTAATCTCCGTTTTCAACATAAAATGGCAGCCTATAATTGTTTGATTCATAGAGTATTTACCTTTGCATTAAATCCAAATCGATATAATATTGAATACTGGCACATCAAAAATATTGCTTCCTGTAATGGTTTTTCTACAAACGTCATTGATTAGTTCATTAGAAAACGTAAGCTAAGATTAAATGGTCTTAATTTTACAATTTTAGAAAGTTCCGACTTTGAAGAAATCACCAGAAATGCCATCAAAATGCCGTTCTATCCCTTAACCAAATGTCTTGTAAAATATGCAAACAAATCCATTTAAAAAATTGCATTTTATTCAAACAACAAAATTCGGAAATTATTGGAAAATCCTGAAGGCAAAGCGAAAATTTTGAAAACCCGGAGATTTACGAAATTGACTGTTCTCACTGTGATCGGAAATATATTGGGCAGACTAAACGTAATTTTGGAATTCGGTTTAAAGAACATTTAGCTTGCTTCAAAAATCATAAGTTTAATAAATTAAGTGTTGTCCAACATACACACACCCAAACTTATATGGAATCACCCAGTATTTTGTTAAGTACTACTAAAATTTTGTTAATTGAAAATGGAAAGGCATTTTATACTAAACCAGTTTAATCATTAACGATAAAAAAATGTAACAAATGCTTGAAATTAACAAAAACGCACTAAAAATGTAAAAAGTAAAGAATCGGAATGGTTCATTAAAAAAAAATAAAAACTTGTTTTTCACTTTGATAGTCAGTGTTGCCACCTCTAGCCCTAAATACAATCTTCAATCCGACAAGGAATGCTTCTAATCAAATTGTCAACTTGTTCTTGAGGTAAGTTTGCCCAATATGCAAACAATCAATTTCATAATTGCATTTTATTCAAATAACAACATTCGGAACTTGTTGGGAAACCCTAAAGACAATGTGAAAACTTTGAAAACCGGGGGATTTACGAAATTGGCTGTTCTCACTGTGATCGGAAATATATTGGGAGACTAAACGTAATTTTGGAATTTGGTTTAAAGAACATTTAGCTTACTTCAAAAATCATAGGTTTGATAAATTAAGTGTTGTCCAACATATACACACCCAAACTTATATGGAATCCCCCAGTATTTCCGATTTTGTTAAGTACTAAGGGAAAATGAAAGGCACTTTATACTAAACCAGTTTAACTATTAGCAATAAAATAAATGTAACAAATGCTTGAAATTAACAAAACCGCAAAAAAATGTAAAACTTAAAGAACCGGAATGGTTCATTAAAGAAACATGAAAACTTGTTTTTCACTTTAATAGTCAGTGTTGTCACCTATAGCCCTAATATAATGTTCCATCCGACGAGGAATGCTTCTAATCAAATTGTCAACTTGTTCTTGAGGTAAGTTTGCCCATTCCTCTAGAGCGGCTTGAATGGGCTGATCCGCATTTCCTGGATTATCCCTTCGAGCTCTAATCCTTCTTTTAATGAAGTCCCACTCATGATCAATGGAATGAATATCAGGTGAGCAGGCAGGCCATCTCAGAACAGTAACGACTTCTGTTTCCAGAAAGTCTGTGGCAACTCTGCTGGTATGTGGAGGGGCACTATCATGCATGAAAATCAAAATATTTCCCATTGCACCTCTCCACAGTCTAACTATGGGTTCTAGCACCAAATCGACATACCGACGACCCGTTAAACTTTGCCGTAAGGGACGCAAAGGAGTTCATTCTCCCATCATAATATCTCCCAAAAACATTACAGCTCCTGCTTTATATCTTGGAGCAGATCTGACAGTTTAAGTCTAGCTTGTCTGCCTCGACCTCTTATATCCCGAATTGGACGGTCTTCTGATCTCAGACCAATTCTAGTTTCATCTGAAAAAAGGATATTTTGCCAATCTTCTATTGTTCAGTTCTGGTGTTCCAGACACCAATTTAACCGATCAATGTTGTTCTGCCTGGATAACTCGGAAACCCTTAACTGTCTCCTGCTAAATAAATTACGAGCACGAAGTCGCTGTCGTATTGTTTCAACTGAAATACCAATACCTGTAGCCTGCAAAAGTTGCCTTTGGAGCTCCGGATGAGAAGAGGTTGGATTTCTTCTAGCTGTTTCAATTAAAAACCGGTCTTGTCGATCACTAGTTATTCTGCGACGACTTTATCTAGGCCTTTTCTTGAGCGTTTCCAATTCTAAAAATCTTTCATAGGTTTTTGAAACAACGCCCTGCGAGACCCCCACCGATACTGCGATTTGCCTTCGTGACATTCCCTGCTCAACAAGAGCAACAATTCTTCCCCTCTGAAGATCTGACAAACCTAAGTAGGGCATAATACCTTTTTTGAACACAAAGTTAAATTTACTCTGACACTTCGATTTTACAACTGGACACAAATAACAAATTTTTCAACGTGCACGTGATCAACTTTTATCAATTAGTTATCCCGCACACCGCCTCGACACGGCGCAAGCGGTACAAACGAGAATCATAATAATGATGATGATGATTTACAACAAAAACCTTTATCTCTTATCTGCATAACAAAGTTTTCATAAATTTCTTATTATTAGTAAGAAATACTGAGTGATTCCATGTAAGTTTGGTTGTGTGTATTTATGAGACAGGACACGGTATAAATTGAGAAAATCTCAAATTGTTAAAGTGTCTTCAACAAAAGAATTGAATTGCTATGAAAGCATTCATATTTTCAACGATGTGGGGGGGGGATCTCTTAAATTCAGATAATGGGCCAATTCTTAACTCGGATTCAATTCATTCGTTGAAAATAATTCTTTAACCGGTTAGGCGTAACGAACCCTAACGGGGATTTAGTATTTAAGCTTTTTTTACTTAGATTATTAGCATCAGACTTCAATTGTTGACTTGGTAAAGGCCTCATCTCCAGAGGTATTCCTCAGCCAAGTTACTTTACTTAGATCAGGATTCTACTGAAGATGGCAGCTTAATTGTCGAAATACGTATTTAGGTTTTCTAAATGTCAGGGTGGTGGGGGGTTTTCCAAAGTTTATTTACTTAAACCACCGTCTCCAATCAATCCTAACACATTGTACGTTGACAAATAGACACCCTGTATAACCAGAACATAGAATATACAAATCCTTTCTAACCGTCTCCTTTACTAATTAAACATTTACACTCGTTGCCTCTAAGACATTTTATCGACATTCACATCAAGCCAAAAATTATGCATAGAACATTTGAAGTCTATTTTTTGAATATAACCCATCAATAAAAACTGCTCGAAAACTAATTAATCGCGTGACAAAAAGTGAATTATAACTGGCAATTTTTCCACCTAATTCCGCCGGTTTTCAGCGGATGCTCGATATGCAAATTATGGCTAGCATTTTATTGTAATTAATGGCTGGGAGTCTTTATTTATTAGAGCATCATAGTAAAGAGAAATTCCTTTAATTTGCATGCTATTCATTAGAATACGTGTTTATTTCATGCGTAAACACATTTTTCAGATTCCTAACCTAATAGAGTACGCCAACGCTATGTTTTGATTTGTTTTACAAATCTGGATATAGGAATCTATTAATTTAATCGGATGGCAGGTTTTATTGTGACTGTCGATTTTGCCTTACTAGGCTGCACTTATGTAATTTTTATCATTTAAACTGGCGGAAACGGCACGGAATTTAAATTTTGATTGAATATTATGCACTATAAAAATATAAATAGATATCATTTGATAAGTTAATGTAATTGCTTCACTAATCCGGATAGATGAAATTTTCTCCCGTCCGGATTTACAAATTTTGCGGATTATACTGTGGTGTGGAAAAGTCCTGCATCATTTTGTTTATTCTTTGTTTCTGTTGGCATGATACTGACCAGTTTTCTAAGTTCATCCTTGGCAATACAGTGAAACTATATATTGATAAAGTTCTTTTTTTCGAAGTGAGTCGTTCGATAGGATTTAGGTCTAGAGAGTGTGTTGACCAATTCATTCTACGTACAGGCGACTGTATTGGTCGACATCCAAGATTGAACTACTTTTGCTCTATGGCAAAATGCATTGTCATCCTGTACTTCAATGTATTTTGTGACATTCATCATCTCAGAGACGACATGCAGTCGACCAAATCGTTTAACAGATGTGCACCCCCATAGCATTACAGAGATTGAGTGTTTTATTGTTGCAAGTATGCATTTTGGTGAAAGTTCTTCTCCAGGAAACTGTGACATAGGTAGTACCCGTTTAATCATTGATATTAAAGGTGGATTCATCAGTAAGTAGCTCTTCTGGTGTCCAGTGACGATATTTCTTCACTCATCGCAAACTGTAAAATCTCTGTTTCTCGAAAAGCAGTGGTTTCGTGCGTGCTCTCCTCTTAGCCCAAAATCAAGAATTTTCGCAGTAGATGTACACAAACTTGCATCAGTAGTTTCTGATCATAATTTGGCCAGTTCCGTAGAATTGAGACTCATGTCAGCCAGACTGGGTTTTCTTAACACAGCATCATGTTTAGCACATCATATTTTAAGACGACCACTCCAGTGTTTGTCTTCAACTTTTCCACTACTTTCACGACGCTTAAATGATTACGCTGCAATTTAATAGCGATTACACATATGAAAGCTCTTTCGTCGTGATGGAAAACGTTCACATACCCCTTTTTGTCTTTGCCATCTCCCCATTTAAATACTTCCTGGAAACTAATTTGTGGATCAACAGAATTTAAGATTTGCATAATGGCGTTGAAATTTGTATTTACCTATTTAGATTTCCGGTGTTGTTTTATCTGGCTCAAAGGAATTTCATCCTCTCCATCCCATTGTCCTTTGGATCAGAGTAACGTCCAACAACAAAAAACGTTTTTAAATTAGTTTCCCATGTCCTCCATTCCCTCCTCTAGTGTTTGTTAAATCATTGTTTTAAGAAATTAAGTAAGGCAATAATTTTTTTCTGTAAGCCACTTAAAGGTTTTGCATCATATTTTGATCCATTGGCTGTATTATTGCTAAGCAGTTGGGGATTATGGAAATATAACTGTTCAGTTTGGATAAAAATTGAACGCATCGTGTAATGAATATGAGAGAACGTTTTCTATTAGAAGAAGCGCTTTTGGGGTTAATTTTTCTCATCTATCATTTTTTACGTGGTTGGTAGGACATGACCATTTTCAACTGTGTCCGAATTCCAAAACTGAGCAAATTTATACCTCTTCGGATTAGCGAAGCTGTACTGTACTTCAGTAAGCTCATCTAAAAGCAAAACTATCTAAAATAGATTGTGAAGCTCTACAATTCCTGGCGCCTAGTAGTAACGAAAAAATGATGAGTTGGCCCAATTAAAAAATAAGGGATTGAAAAATGCACAAAATTCCAATGTAAGTACACACAATATTTCAAATGTACAGTAGCATTCAAATACCTCTCGTCCTCGCCAACAATCTATATTACTATATACTATTATTGTAAACAGTACCGTTCTGTGTTTCTAGTATGCTGCTGATGTACGTAGCTACTACTATAAGAGGTTTGCAAAAAAGGAAAACTTTGCATAATTGTATGTAATATAATATGCCTATTATATAATTTATGAAACATCTGCTTCTCATAGTAATGGCTATTTGATAGAACAATAGATATAATCAATAAAATGCTTGATCATCCGGCTTCTTGACCCAGGGTCAAACTGGAAAGGAACGATTCGCCCTTTCTAATGTAGACGTTTTAAGATTACATAATTGCGCCTGTGTTTTTAGAGAAGAACATATAAACGAAAGGTATAAACATAAGTATGTAATAATTTTAAAAACAAACAAATTTTAAGGCATATATAACTAAAACGCAATTTATTATTCAAGCAAAAGTATAAAAATAAGTGTTAATATTATCTTAATTTAATCAGGATGACTGCTATTACGTCTTGCTGTAGTCACCATCATTTATGCTAACACTTGGATAGTGGAAGGAAACACATGCTTTATATGAAAAATACACATTTGTACATTTTTGATTCAAAAAAGTACCAAACAGTAATTGTTCGCTATGTAAAAGATGGAAACAGAGCAATTGTGTACAATGGGAATACAACCTTTACATAATTTTTCTACTGTGTTTTAACAATATATTCGATTTATTGCATGTATAGGATCTTATTTTTAAATTTCCCATAACATTAGGAAAAGAATACACGAAATGTTTTCATATAAATTATAATGATTCGAAATCCATTCAGCTTATACAAAAATCAGTCGGATACAAACACTATCAATAAATAAGGAAGGTGGGGGAATATGATCCCTTGTTGGAAATAGTCCCTCTATTAGGAAGTGAATTGAAAAGTATTGAAATAAATAATAGGATCTATTTGTTTATTAGAGAAAAACAAAGAAAGTACTTACTACACAAGGGATGAATGATAGCCATACCCATAAATTGCCCCAAAAATAGATTTATAATGGACGTTACAGCTGCTTCTCCTTAAGGGTTTCATTTTGCCCTTATTTCCCCTATTGTGTACTATCTTTTCTCTAACAATAGTTTAAAGGGATTTTCCATTTGGCACATTTGCTCGATATCTTCTTTGGAATATCGGATCTTGCCGTAGCTAAAATACATTAATCCAAGCCCTGAAACATTCTTTAGATTATGTCATTAAATTACTCTATTACTACAATACATTTTCTGAAAACAGTTGTGGATCTTTAAATATAGATTATCTGTACATTTTTAGTTGTTTTTGTAGTTTACCCTCATTTATTCCCGACTCCTATTCCGACCTGTTACTGGCAAATTTTCACAAGCAACCCAGCTTGGCTTGAAAAATGTACGGCATCCGTTTTAGTTTCTATGTTTTGTTTCTTTGCCGTTTGATTTTCTTGAAAAGCAATAATTAACTCAATATAGGTACAACATTTCTGCTGATTTTTAATGACTAGCAGCGGTAAGTTTGGGGTGCATACGAGAAAAAAACCCTTTCGTGCTGATTGGGCAGCAATTTATGGCGTTGCCATCGCTGGACACTGATGTGGTTTGGGGAAGATTTGGCTCAATAATACTAAACAATAACTGATATCAGTAAATAGTTAAATCATTTATTATAAACAGTAGATTTTAATAGTAATTTGTATCAGCCCGAAAAATCCCTATTTAAGAAATTATAATAAAATTATTCTTATGGGCATTTCATGCATTACAGTACACTGTTTGCCAAAAAAATTGAAGTGTCAGAGCAATACAACAAATTTAAAATGTGCCAGGTGTTTATGTAAAAGTAATAAAATGCAAAATGTAATCGGAGTAACGCGCAAATATAATAGTACTATAAAAAGAAAGAAGAGAAACATGAAAAGAATAAAATAATATTATAATACACAGGATGTCTTACAGGAATGTAAAAATATATAGTGGGTGTATCAGTCTATTTTGACAAGATATACCTATTCTTTATTTAAGTACATATCTTACATATTTACACAGTATATGTATATGCATGGTCGTATATATAGCACAACAAATTCAGGAAGAAGTTATCAATTGCTTGGAACTGACACTATCCCATTGTTCCGTATCCCTTCCATTTGTCTCAATGTAAACCAGACGCGTCCATACTTAACGTGAATAAGCGTGCATATTTATACCTATCGGTCCATTTTCAGTGCGTTGCAATTTGATTTTACATCATATCAAAATATTCAGCGTTGCGAAACATTTACTTGCAGCGGATTTATGATTTATGATTTTATGTAGTATTTTACAGCGTATTTAGTATTGTTTAAAATACATTACCAAACATTACACTAACCATCGGTATTATAATATCCTGTCCATCTAGCAGTTTAGTTTAGTTTAAAAGGATGTAATAAAATTACAAATAAATTTTTATATATTATAGTTGAGTCCATCGAAAGAATTAATTAGAACCAATTAACCACATCCGTATATCTTGAAATGTGTCGTTTTCCCACATTGTAATTTACAGTACTTCTGCTCTTTTACATTTTAGTATTCCACCTTTGGAGGGAAAGCTGATCTAAACAAACCTGCTTTCCTAACGCCCTCATTGTGTAGAAATATAATATTGTTTAAAATATATAAAAAAAGGTGTGATTGTATTGCATAACAACAAACTCCTTTAAATCCCAAGATTAATCGCGCGTTATTTTTAAATTGTTTTTGCGTCTACAATAACAAAATTCGTATTTTAGTTCTAGGCGGAAAAACAGCCATTTCCGCATTGCAAGCTATTACTGATTTGTTATAGTTATGCTTATAAATTATGTCTGTATTAAACTTGTAAATTACAGCCAGGGCAAGACTTTTGCCAATTAAAATGTAGACCGTAAATGTTTTATATACTTACTGTGTATAGAAATTTTGTATGCGTTAGTTCTTGATTTACGTTAACTTCGACATTATAGATAACTTTGCCTAATCTATATTTCCATATTTGTAATATGGTTAATTACAATGGAGGTTTGTTAACTAATCGTGGTAAACTAACTAAACGAGGTGATAAATATTTCTGTCTGTTAACAAAAGCTTACTTAAACCTAGAAAATTAATGTTGAGGATTTATTCCTCTAGATGTTCTAGCTTTTGTGACAGTTGAAAATGCCCGTCGTAAAAGTTCAGGAAAAAGCTTTAAAAGCCAAAGAAACGGTCCTGGAAAAAAGCTTTTACAAACCACCAAGAAAAATTTTTGTAAAAAATACTTAATGTGAAAGACCACACCAAACTAATTTGAAGTTTAATTGTTCTTATAATTAAAGTGAGGGTATGTATGAACAATTACTTAGAAAATTGATTATGCTGTACATGCATACAACTTAAAATACTCATATTTACATACATGTTATGGGTAATTTTAGATTAACGTTTACGTTAAACCGCAACCGTGTAGTTGCATTAATAATTAATTAGGTAAATCGGACATTTAGCACCGTTATTAAAAGAAATTAGAAAAACTTTTGAATAAAACTTAATTTGTATTAGGAGGTAATTTAAAAATGAAATACTTTACGCGCCCACGAATCTTTATGGTAATTTTCATCTAGATTAATCTATTGTATATTTAATGTTTCAGTCAAATTAATTAATATTAAGTTAATTGATCATTCTATAACAAATCATTAATCAAACCTGAAATATAATTTTTCTAATGATGACTGCTGTACGACGTGCATATATGAACCAGTTAGTGAATATTTCTTCCCGTATTAAGTAGTACAAAATGTAATACGATTTCTAAATTATTATTAATTTGTACTCTCCATAATATAATTATGGAGAATGCAAATTAACAGTAATTTAGAAATGAACTGTTTCTGTTTTTCCCGGTAGTTTCATTGGAAGGCTTTTTTTTTTGATTTTACAAGAAACGTTTCTTCTTTTTTTTGCAAGGATAAACACTGAAATCTTTGATTCCTTTTTCCACCAAAAACCGACATCAGAAAGCTCTTCTTGCGAGGTTCCTTCTTAGCGTTGTTTGGATTTTACCAGATTTTCTTGGGTTGTTTTAGGGGATCTGAAATTGTAAAACACCTCATCCTTATTTTCACTAAGGACTTTCATTGGAAGGCTCTTCTGAGATTTTGTTGTTGAAAGTCTTTCGATGATGTTGTGATTTCTTTGAAGATCTAAAAATTTAATATAGTTTTTAGTCTTTTTTTCCACGGAAGACTAGTGTTCTTGGGTTTTTTTTCTTAAAGATCAGAAATTCTAAGATAATCCGTTTTATTTAACTGGAAAAAAATTATCATTTTCACGTGATTTAAAGGTTCTCGAAGAAAAGTGCTGCAATTTATGTACCAACACCCTATGAATATTGTGTTTGCGTGTCGGAAAACCAAGGAAACATTTAAATGATATTGCAAATTTTCTAGCAATAGTTTTCTTGTAGTTATGTTTATATTTTCTCATAAATTCACTGCTAGCTTTTATATCTAACATAATTTACATACATTTTAGTTATTTTATTATTTATTTGAACTTGCATACTCATTGATAATAGATATATTATAGTAGCAATAAAGCAGTGAGGAAACTATGTAAGTTATCGCAGTAGTTGAATAATCAACTACTGCCTTTATATAGCTATTTATTTATACTTATTGCTACACACGGTAACGGTCTATGAATTTGTGATTTGCAAGTACACTTGCTTGATTTATCGTTGAAATCTCTACTTTATTCCTGCGACAATATACTGAAGATATTTAAAGGCCACAGTTACCATTATATATGTGCATAAATCTAATGTGCAGCATTTGCAAATAAATAAGCAACCTTGCTGGGAAAATTATGCTCCTGATTAACTTTTCAAACTCCTAGATACCTTTGTAATTCATGCTCTCCGGCAGCTAGAGACACTTATTTTAAGTGCACAACCATGCAAACAATAATTTCTACTTGATTCAGATAGTGGTGCATGAAATTAGCAGTAATGAATGCGTATGAGCATGAGGTGTATGTACACTTATACAGTCGAGGTTATTTGCTTGACTCATCGTTGAAGTCTCCCAAGTATTGCGGCGATTCCTCTTTGCAGGTGTTAAGTATTGTATTAGCATAATTACAAGTGAAGTAAGACAACTTTTTTGCTAGTGCTGATTTTTTGGTGTAAAGTAATATCCCAAAAGCGACTTTGCCAAGTTTGTGGTGAGTAGGTGCTATGTGGGATGTAGTTCGAGGTTTGTTGTCTTATACCGTGACTGGATGGCTGCCGGAACAGTCTTGTGCGGCAGTCGTGGAATGCGCCCAGAGCCATGGGAACACGTTGACACACTGAGCAGCTTCACGTGTTTGAATCTTGAATCAGTGATCAGTGTTTGCGTACGGTGATTAGAACGTTTTCGCGAAGTCTGTTGTGCCATTCGGAAATTTCGTGTAAAGTGTAAACATTTGGAAATTCTACAGCAATTGGTGTGAGTTCTTGGAGGAAACGATATGTAAAAGCGTTGTTTTCATCCCTTATATTACATAAAGGAAGGAAGAACGAAAGACGAACCGGCTTTTAACAAAGAACCAGTTATAAACTTGTGCAAGAATGACCACTGCTATCAACCACGCAGCAGCCATAAAAAGGCTGGAAGCCCTCTTCGACAGTGCTGCCCTTGAACCCAAACACCCTCAGGAAATTTGCAAAGTTGAAGCTAAACACGACGCCAATTGTGACGTCCATGGAGGAAAGGGAAGTCGACGTGGTTCTTTGGGAAATGTATTGCACACCCCAAATTTGAGAGAGTCTACGGGCAATCTTTTAAACCAACGTCGGGATTCAAGGGGAAGTGTGGACATCGGGGTTGGACCACGAAGAGAATCAATGCCTGCTTTAAATCTACAGAGCAATTACTACAACAGGTATGGTAATAACTAATAAGCAAAGGATTAATGGCTAATAACCTATACTTCAAGCTTTGGAGATGAAAGGGGTTACCTTTTGTGGGTTTTACAAGAAAAATATTAGTAAGACCGTGCTGGAGAAATTAACATCCCTGATTTTGAAATTAAATTAATAAAACTTTGTTGCTAACTAACTTCAGACATGCTCTTATCCTTTCCCACTGTTCAAATACGATCTACATAGTTTTGCTAATTGCTTTTCTTGCTCGTCTGAGAAGTGTGCCGCCTGTTTTACATGCTTTGTTTTCAAATTGTTTAATGGTAGATGTATCCACCTGTCATAACACTAATAGCAAAAAAATGGCGTGGGAACATTATTCTGAATTAATTGCGCTTCAAGCTTTCGCTTTTTACACAAACGCTTTTACGTAAAACTAACCGAAAAAGTGTGGACGTTAATTTCACAAATTGCATCACACACAGGCGTCGGGATTCATTGGGTCTCCCCCAAATACCACCAAATAAGGACATCGAACACCCCAGTAATTTCCCATCGTTATTACGAAAAGACCCGTTGGTCTCCTCGATGGTAACGCTGCGAAAGGATGGAAACCTTAACGGCCCATGGAATGGGCGCCGAGATTCCTTGGGTGGATCCACAAATTCTTTGAAGAAAGATTTTCTGCAAGTGCCCAATCCCAACCGAAGAAATTCCAGGAGATTATCAAACGACTCTTTGGATAGCCGGCGAAATTCTTGGGATCCCAGTCGACGGGGGAGCTTGGGCTCTGGGGGCTGGGATGACCCAATTTTGGAAAACGATAGGAAGGTTAGATTACTTGATTCTTTTTTACGTTCTAGATTACTGTGCGGATTTGCTAATTAATACCGTGTTTAATGTGGTTGAAAAATAATTACAGCAGTAAATTAGTTGCACGTATTCGTGTACGTACAATGGTTGTGTGCTTTTATGGTAACGGTTCTAACGTGGAGAATGAAATACCAACGTCAGCGCCACATTCATCAATGATTCAATTATCTTAACGTTTATTGCAATTACAGGGTCTGTTTTATTTCAAAGCGTCCATGTTGACAATACGTTCCAATCTGGTTGTTGCCTACTTCTGTTGTTATTGCTGCTATTAAAATGAACGCCTCTAATAACGTACAGATTTAGTCAGTTGTACCGCTATACTTAAGTATTTTAGACGCCTCGGGCTGCACGTTGTGGTTTTCTACCTTTCTTTTTCTTCTATAAAATAATTATTTGTTTATGTCTACCTCAGTAATTTCAAGTACTCTAAATTAGATAGGTACAGTTATATAATTTATAAAAATGTAAATATTTATAATATCTGAAATGAAATGTCTAAAAATCGTAGGGTTTTGGTATATACAGGGTGTTAATTTGAAAACATGCAATGTGATATACCTATGGAAGTAAAATAGGTATTGAACTTTTGTATAAAACGTTTCTACAAGATGAAGGTGGAATCGTCATGACTCATAAGATCATCTTCCCCATTTAGTCCCTTAGGCTCTAGCTCCCAAAACAAAACTGTAAATGGTAACTCCAACCTTGTTATGTTTAATTGAAAAGCTAATAGCGTAGCAAACAATTCTTCCCCGTCTCGTTTCGGAACAATTAAAAAATATAACTCAAACGGTTCTGAATCAATTATTGTAATTTAAATTTCAAAATATTAGTTTAAATGTTGAAAATGATTTCCATTATTCTCTAGGCAATAGTAAGATCTACTCCCAAATTCTTTCCGGACATTTTGGAAGGTTTGTTGCGGAATATTTCGGAACTCCTGAACTGTTCCTTGCTGCAGTTGTGCGAGGGACTGAAACTGAGTTTAGTAGACGACGGATTTTAAGTGATCCCATTAATAGAAGTCTAATGGGGTGAAAATCTAGTGATTTTGGGGGCCGCTCGATTTTTCTGAAACCGGTCGTTAAACAATTTTTTGCTGCTTTTGAATAGCATTTTTCATAGCTAGAAAAATTTTTTTACTATAAAAAAATCATAGATTTTGTTCTCCTATAGGTATTTCCATTTAAACCGCGTGGACCTGTAACATAACATTATAAACATGCAACATATTCTTGATGGAGAATAGAAAATGGCTAGAAAAATCTTTTTCCTATAAAAAAATCGCAGATTTTGTACTCGTTTAGTTATTTTCATTTAAGCCGCGTGGACCTGTAACATGAAATTATAAACAATCAACATTTTCTTGGTGGGGAATGGAAAATGGGTAGAAAAATCATTTTACTATAAAGAATCACAGATTTTGTTCTCATTTATTTATTTCCATTTAAACCGCGTGGACCTGTAACATTAAATTTAAACATTCCACATTTTCTCGATGGCGAATGAAAAATGGCTAGAAAAACATGTTTATTATAAAAACTATCATAGATTTAGTTCTAGTTTAGTTATTTCAATTTAAACCACGTGGAGCTATAACATAAAATTATAAACATTCAACATTTTCATGGTGGGGAATGGAAAATGGCTAGAAAAATCTTTTTACAATAAAGAATCATAGATTTAGTTCTCGTTTGGTTATTTCCATTTAAACCACGTGACATGAAATTATAAACATTCAACATTTTCTTGATAGGGAATGAAAACAGGCTAGAAAAACTTTTTTATTATAAAAACGATCACAGATTTAGTTCTCGTTTAGTTATTTCCATTTAAACTGCGTGGACCTGTACCATAAAATTATAAACATTCAACATTTTCTTGGGGGGATTGAAAAATGGCTAAAAAATCTTTTCACTATAAAGAGTTACAGATTTTGTTCCAATATTTTCTTGATGGAGAGTGAAAACTGGCTAGAAAAACTTTTTTATTATGAAAGCTATCAGAAATTTAGTTCTTGTTTAGTTGTTTCCATTTAAACCGCCTGGACCTGTAACATAAAAGTGTAAACATTCAAAATTTTGTTGATGGGGAATTATATACGGCTAGAAAAACCTTTTCATTATAAAAAAAATCAGAAATTTTGTTCTCGTTTAGTTATTTCCATTCAAACTACGCAACCTGAAACATAAATTATAAATATTCAATAGGAAAACCGTTTTATTATAAAAACTGGCACATATTTAGTTCTCGTTTAGATATTTCCATAAAAATGCATGGACCTGTAACATAAAATTATAAATAATCAACATTTTCGTGACGGGGAATGAAAAATTGCTAGAAAAACCTTTTTCGTATAAAATATATCACAGACTTTGTTTTCGTTTAAACATTTCCATTTACACCACATTTAACATTTTCTTGTCAGAAAATGGAAAATGTGATTTTTTTTTTCAAATAATGATAGTGTTTGGCTGGTCGTCTGCGTATTTCCATTTAAGCCGCTGTGGAACCGTAACATAATAACAAAAAAATGTAAACATTAAGCATTTTCCTTATATGGAATGGAAAACGGAACTAAGCAGCTGGAAAGCCCGTGTTTTTGTTATAAAAGAACACAATTTTGGCACTCGTTCACTTATTTGCATTCTAAAAGTTATTCTAATGTTCTTACAACTTCATTAGAATTTGATTGCTTTTATTTACATGATAAATCTCCAAGATGGTATGACAATACCATATATTATTGCCAGTTACAACCAAACCTATACTTATTTAGAAATTGTAATTTAATGGTGCTCTCCTTATATGGATATTTATTAGGAGTAAAAAATTAATAAAAACAGTCTACACATCTGAGTAATGGTTGGACTAATGGAGCATAATTTAGTTTTTGTGAAAGGTCTTTTCGCTTCTAGATCGGAATGATATTTTAGCTGTTATGTTTATCTTTGTGTTATCTTGTTACGAGAATAACGGTGTTATTACGAATTGTGTATTAATAATTTAAGTGTAGGTATTAAAAAAGATTTTCTCTCAATCGATTAAAAACCCATAAGGAAATTTCTAGCATATTCCAAAGATAACAGTAGTCTGTTTGTATGACATAAAATCGTGTTTTTGATTTCTCGATTTATTGACTCATAAATTATTGTTTTTATGGTGTGTTATATTCTAAAAGTTAATTACGCTAAATATTTCGGGATTAAGTGTAGTAGTAGTAAAAATTACGAATTCTACTATTTCTACTTTAAAATAACGCATTTTTCGTAGTAAATAACCATAAAAAAATGTTGAAAATTTTGGGTGAATACGATATCTCGTCATAATTATTTTTAGTGCTGATAAACTTTATTTATTACCTTTTGTTTAATTTAAAGCAAGTTCAAATCTCTTGCCAATTAAAAAGTATTATGCACTGAGAAAAACGCCTTTCTCATCAACTATTTTTATTGATGAGTTGATCGTAAATTATAAATTCAGAAACAAGTAACAGTAATTATAGCGGTATCGCTCGGGTTACAAGCAGCTTGTTAAATAAATCTGTATTATTAACGAATAAACTTTTCCTTGCTAAATATAGTTCTTTCGTAGTTCGTAAATTTAGGATCGATATCCTGAAATCCTCTTCTACAGGATCCTTTAAAAACACGTTTCTGTAATTCAATATATTAATTGTTTGGCCTTTTTAGGGGATTTCTGTTTATGATGACACATTGTTTAATTTGGTACATTCTTCATCGTGACGTTCGTTAACAGAATTAAAACTATTTTGCAGTTGTTTGGTAATTACAAACAGCTACATTTAATCGAATTAATTAATTAAAAGCTATTTAATTTTTGGCATGCGTTTTCTAATATTTTCCCTGCTAACGAATATTATTTAGTGTGTCGTCTTGTTGTTTATTTTCTTCTTAAAGTGTACGTAAACAGAACGTTTTAATATTTTTTACATTTTCAAAAAAGGATTGATGATGTCTGTACATCCCACGATAATTCATTAATTGCGAATTAACACCTGTATTAAATTTATTTAGGTCCTACGCAGAATTCAACAATGTAGAACAAACCAGTAATTATCGACCATGATATTTGCGAAATGTCAAAGAATAATATTCTTGTTGTAATTCAAATATTTGCCTTAATTTTGTTGTTTATTTACCACCTGCATTAATTTTCATGGCTTGTAAAACAGTATCAGGTGGAGTTTAATTGTAATTTGCTTCTGGAAGGAATGTAAAGAATTAATCACTGTTTGAGTAATGAAAAGCAAACAAAACGCGCAGTTTGATTTAAAAGGAGCCTGCAATGACGCATTGCTTTTGGACTTACAAGGTGCCCACAGCAACTTCAACAACTCTTGCCTTTCTGGGTAAGGACGTCCGCCATACACAAGGCTTTTTTCCGATTCTGAGTAACTTATTTTTCGTGACAAAACTGTAATAAAATTAGAGACCGCTATTGAATTATTTACTTAGAACCGGTTAAGTTATGTAAGGAGGACAAGAAATTTGATCCTCTTCAACTATGGACTTCAGATATCTTTATTTTTAAAGAATAGCTCAATGTCAGTTGGGAATTGAATGTATACCGTATAAGTACCATGCGTGAAAGCTCTATATATTAATATTAATAATAACCTTACTCAAGGCTGAAAAAAGTAATTATAAGAAAATTTCCTGTGCTCTTGAGATAATCAATTTTTGCTACTTGTGTGTAATTGATTACAGCTTTCCCATGTTAATTATTCGCTCAGAAAATACAAATCGGCTTAATTGGCTACATTTGAAAGTAACGGAAGGTAACATTACATTAGAAATTTTTTAGTTGCTTCTATGTGTTCAAGAATTTCAAATGTATTTCTTAAATTTTCGAATTCCCCTCATCATTCCTATTGACTGGAGGCTACCCTTATTCATCTTCAAATGCCAATTTCTATATTAAAATCCTGATTTGTTCTAGTCTGCTAATATAGTGTAGAATTTCCTGGACATTGTAATTTTAGAAAAAAAGAATTTTTTAGAAAGTTAGTGAGTTGCGCGTGCCATATCGACAGCGGACAGCGATTTATATGACATTTCTGGTAAAAAGTATAGTCTTTAGAAACCATAGGAAAAGCTTTAACGATTTTTTATATTCATTGCAGTATTGTGTGTTTTGTAATAGTTTTATTCTAATCTGGATAATATCTAGAAATCTGACTAATGTTAATCACTTTCAGGCTAGTTGTGGAGCACGTTCTTAGAGGGCGCCACCTTCTCTATCATTTACATAACAATTTAAGTCATATTCGCGTTGTAACAAAGAGTAAACGCATTACGTTCTTGAAACATGTCGTTTCTTATAGCAATAATTAAAGCTCCCAAGTCCTAATACAACCGAGAAGATTTTATTCTATAACAAAGATGTGAGATATGAACAAATTTTTAGCTTGGAAATCACAAGACTCGCTGCAGTATCGTTTATCTAATACGATTCTAACAAC
Organism: Limonius californicus; assembly: GCA_014611495.1. Taxonomy (NCBI): domain Eukaryota; kingdom Metazoa; phylum Arthropoda; class Insecta; order Coleoptera; family Elateridae; genus Limonius; species Limonius californicus. The sequence continues at coordinate 16,429 of JABXWE010028936.1, read as the reverse complement.
CATGTTATTGCAGTTTTCAATAAAATAGAAGATTTTCATTTGAATACAAAATGTTTACAGAATCTTAATGTAGAAAAGATAACTGTGGGATGTATAGGCTGGACGTAATTTTGAATAGAATAAGATAATTATTAAAAAACGGCTAATAATAACAAAACTTAACAGCACTCAATTGTTGTTTTTAAAAACAGAAATAATAGCTTAGTTTCAATTAACTAATTTCTGCACTTATGCGACTGTTTAACGTTCCATAAGATTGATAGTTTTGCATCACTCTATTGCAATTTTTTATTATTTTTCTGCAAACAATCAAAATTACGAAACATATTACCAGCCATATAAAAAACGAAGTTAGTTTTTTATATTTCTCTAGATACCGTTTTTATATAGCGGTATAGATGGGTCTTCTAAGACGAATCTTGATATCTCAGTTATTTGAAAAATAATTGTGCCCTTTATGTACAAGCACTAACAAAAATATATTTTCGCTATTCCTTCTACGTTAAACAATTTATTTTTTCAAAAATTTTTCAAGTGTTTTTCATTGCTTGGAACCTTGTTCTTTATAATGCTCAATTTCTAAAAATCGTTTATTTTCCTATTAACAATGTTGTAGATTTGGTCTGTGAGTTCAAAGTATTGCGGTATTAACAAAAATCAGAAATAAAACAAAGAACATGTAGCTGATATAACATACTAGCAAAGCAAAGTTACGCCGATACTGTCTTTCCTGATACATACTTTTAAATACGGTATTTCGTATTTACAAATTAATTTGTGTCAGCTGTTATCGATTGCAGCCATTAGGTCGTTAATTTGTTTAACTAAAATCAATTTTTAAAATAAGAAGAAACCCAAATCGCGTGGGGTCACTATTATATGTAATAATGACGTCGCCTATACATTCAGAGTACTGCCTATTACCATCGGCCGAAAAATGATGTATCTAATATATTATATAAGCGAGATAACAAGCTGGTTCGTCTTAGTAGACTCACACTGTGTATAAACTTGTTCTTTTAACAATTTATATAGTAACTTTTGCGGATGCTCGATTTTTAATTTTTTTTATTAAAGAACAACGAAAAATGCAGAATATGCTTTTGATTTAACTTTGGGGCCTTTTAACCTTTATATTACAGGATGATTGCTAAATATTCAACAAGACTTGTTTGCGTAAAACGAAGCATAAAATCACATTTTAGAAATGGATAAGTCATATAAAATAATGCCAAAAATAAAATACCATCCCAAATTACAAAAAAAAATTAAACCGGAGAAGTTTATTAATTTTAAGGAAACAAATAGTGCATAATTATATGAGGATAAACCTAAATAAAATAGAATTGAGTTCGTATAAATCGTCTGTAAATTAATTTTCCTGTGTAATATTTTCATTAAAATCGGTAAAATAGCAAAAAGTATAGTAAAATAACCTTCTCCAACTTTTGAAATTATAAAAATGATTTTTTAAGTAAATTTAAATACGAAACTAGTTTTACTATCATTATAGTTATTTGTATACTAAGGCCGCGAAATCATTCTTTAACGTACCGAGAGGAAGATTGACGCCGAGGTCGCTTGCGGCCGAGGCAAGGCAACCTCGAGGACGGTAAAGAATGACGCGGCCGCAGTATACACAATATTTTTTGTGCAATTGTGTAGAATCCTCAATAATTATTGATGAAATTTTAAAAATTATAATTTTCGGCGTAAATAGAAAGACGGGCGGCTTTCATGTTACCATGGAAATGAGATAAATAATAAATAATTTCTAAAAACTGTCCATTCTCATGTGTCAAAATGAATATGTATGTATATGTGACATTCAGTTTAACGGCCGTCGCTAATGACAACGGCCGCTAAAGTAACTTTAACGGCCGTCGCTATGACAGCGGCCGAGAAATTAAATTTTACGGCCTGCATGGCGTACGCGAAGTTGTCACTTCGCGTACTATTGCACAAAAAATATATTACTGGTAGGTACTTTGCAAATTTTAAATTATTGCTTGTGTTTTATTCCTCTCTATAATGAGCTAAGGAAATAAATTGTTTAACACTTAGCCTAATGAAGTAAAAACTGTAGAAAAGAGATACCCAATAATTGCAGTGCTTTTCAAGCCAGTAACTCAAATATTCATCACTTTTCTACCGGTTTTATCCCTTGATAGTGTACAGGTAAATGATGTACCGCATATCCATTAAAAGTATATTTGTTAACCTACATGAAATGAGATAAACTACTAGTGCTGCCACCTACTGTACAAATCCATCTGCCTCCATTACGTTTAGAGGTCTTGGTATTACAAAGACCATGGTTGCTTACTAACTCCAGTTCAGCTACATCGAGTTTTCGTGTATGTTTCTATTAAACGAGTTTTCTTGGAACAATTTCTAAAGTCTGGCTGCTCAAGTTGTATAAAGCAAAGAATGATGTCTTCTCTTCCAGTTATGGTTTATGCAGTTTACAGGTTTTGTTTATTAGAATCTCAATAGGTGTAGGTCCACAAAGTGATAATCATCGATAACTAGATTCTGGAGTCCAGAATGATGAAACTACATTAATCTTACCGCAGGTATAGCTTATAACCTGTTAAATTTACATTAGCAATTATGAAGTAATTGATAAGAAAAATAATTACTTTTGCAATTATAGATTAATCAGAAAATATACTATTATTTTCACGCAGATTAGTTCCAAGTAGACCTAGAAGTAAATGCATAATTATCAGCGTAAGAATTTAGAGCAGAAATTCACACAGCAATCAATTTGAAATCAAACATAGAAGACTAGTGCTATCTCACGACTTCTTACTGTATGACCGTGACTCCGGTAGACATATCTCCGTTGAGTTTCTCCGGGACACTCCTGTGATATCTAGAATGTTCTTACGATGGCAGCACGTGTTCCGTACTATAATAAGACTTGTAATTTAAAACTTGTTACATGAATTGTTAAACAATATTTTTATTATTCAATTTAGCGGATAATTCTTGAGGTTACTTTTAATATTATGTAGATCTCAGAAACCATATATAGTTTACCAACAGTAAAGTTTTTTTGCAAGCACTTATCGCTAATTAATTTAGAACAGTCTTCAATTTCAAATAATTAAATATATATTTTTTTAATTTTCTACATGAATGGAAACTTAAGATATAGTTTTGTATTGCATAAATGCTTAAATTACCTTTTTTTAATATAAAGTAATTTTTGATTTTAGAGAAAATGTATCATATATTATTATACAGGATTACGTACTTACAATATTACAAAGAGGAGGTAATCCTTGAAGTAATTGGAAGAACGAAATATTTCCAATGGCCTATCCAATTCGTATTGATTGCCTTTATTTCACAAACATTTTGTTCACTCTGAGTTTCTCAACATATCCACCATAAAAACCAGGACCAAAGGTCAAATATGGTTAAACGGGGGGCTTGAATCCTATTCATTTTAAAATTAAAGTCTTAACGTGGAAATCTTCTGTCAATCGCCACAAACCCAAATAACACTGAGTAATAGCAAAAAAGAAGCAGTGCAGTGGACAAATGCCAATACTAATCAAACAGTACTCAAAGTTAAGCAACGATGTGTGCCATGACCACTTGGATGAGTGAGCAAAAAGCTACGTTCACACGCTGCTATCCGGGTACCTCGGAGAGTAGCTAAAACCGTCGGTCTCCCTGGATGCGTGCGATACGACACTAACTACTCTAAATAGGGATAAAGTGATAGGCGGGTGCGGAACCAAACTTTCGGATATCCCCGCAAAACATTTCCCGTACTCACTTTACTTTTTATTTTAGTATCCAAAAGTATCGTGATGTGAATAATAAATTTCTAAAGGTGATTTTTAAAATTAACGTTTATAGGAAATTTAATCTACGGAAATATTAAAAAATCCTGTGTTTTAGTAGGAATAAGTACACCATTATTAATATTTTTGCTTTCAAGCAACCTTAAGAACTTTTTCTAACAGCTTTTAACGCCCTTTGTAAATACAAAAAAAAACTACAAATAACTTGTTGATTCAATTAATTCATGTCAATTTCTACGGCTATATTGTGATCGTACTAGGTCCCTTTGTCAGCCAAGGCTGATTATATTTTGGATTCTAGTAAGCTGATATAAATATAGTGCTGCAACCCATCATACACAGTTCCCCAATCCGGCTTTGGCAACTTAAACCTTTTTTAATATTTCTGTGGTTCGAAGTAATTATCTATAACAAATGTTTAACGTTACAAGTCTATACAATTAGGTATTTATTAACCCATACTACGCAAATTATTGTTGTTTTAACTGTAATATCGAATCTGACTAGCAGAACACGTTTTGGTGGAATTTTCTCAAAAAAATAAATAAACTGTGGTAGGTTGAACAATATGTACTTAACGATTATATTACTACTGGCACACCCTGTATCTTTTATAGAGTTTTGCATGATTGCTCTACTCCTCTGTTTTTAATCAAACTCTCCGTAGATTATTTTATTGCCTCATTCTTCTGAAATTTCTATTGTAAACTGGAGATTGTTATGTTTCTTGGGGTGTTTTTTTTTAACACTAGAATATTTATTTACTTTTGAGGTAGTAATAGGTTCATTTTAAGGGATGAAATGTTGATGAGGGTGGTTGAGCATAATTTGTTTTAATGGGTGAAATAGCTGTTGTGTACGTAGTGACTTCTCAGGGCATGGAAAGTACATTTCCTGGAAGGTGGTTTTAAATAGGAAATCAATTATTTATGGGATTAAAACGGAAATTTTCGATTTGCCACATTATATGGAGGATTAATACCTGGCCAAAACTTGTCAGAAAACATTGTTGAGTTAGATAAGTCTCAGATAGCTTCCCAATTCTTTTATACTTTGGTGCGGAAAGTTTTACCTTTTTCACTCCCGGGAACAGGAACGAAATTTGATTCGTTAAGAAAACTTCGATGAAGTCTTTTACTTACAAGAGAAAGTTTTTCCTGTGAGGGTCATCGCTGACAGAGGTCAAATGTTACCTACTATTTTCTTCCTTGTTGATTTAAATCCCAGTCCACGCCGTTTTCTGGTAATAATTCTTAGATGCTCTTCCATAAAACAAGTTTAACATAGAATAGCCGCAGTAATGTTCGTTTTGAATACTATATGTCTTGTTTGTTACAATTGTATACATATATACTCGTAAAGTAAATTGCTTTATGATTTTATGTTAATCTACGGCAATCTAAAACGTTTACTAAGAGATCAAAGCAAGTTTTTAAAACTCCGATATACAATTTCTGATTCATTAGTGGAAGTCCTTGCAGCCTCTTAGCTAACGGTATTTATTACAATTACCTTTGACACAATTAATTCCTGTAATCAACTTCAAACAATATCTATTCGTACTCTTACTCTTCGATATCTGTGTCAATATTGAATGGCTGACTAAAAGGCCTGGTGTTGCAACATCTCGTGTCCCCTTCTATTAGGAAATTATTTGCATGTTATACAACACATTAACATTTAGAATGTAGCGAAAGTTAGCCATTTTGTTTATTTAGATAAATATTTTTCAGTAGGTTTGCTTCGGTTATCTGAAAAGCACGGTTTCGCCCAGATATCCACGTGGATTTCTGTGAGAACATGAAATGTAACGCAAGCACGTGGCGGAAGTATTGTGTGTTGAAAATGAGTGCCTTCCGAGGTATTATGTGATCCCGTGGATAGGTCGGTTTTTGGATCACGTGCTATTTGGAAGTATGGTGATTTAGGAAGGAACATGAATTCGAGTTCGATCTGGATTTAATTGTCGAAAGACTTGTCATGGCCAGAGTTTCAAACGTAGAACTTGACATTTAAAAATTTTGCAATTTTCTAGGCGTGGTTCCGGTAGTAACGCTGCAATGCAGCTCAGAAGTGCCTTTAAGCAATCCAGGCGCACGATTTCTGTGGTGAAAGAGACAAATTAATTTTAAAACCACACCGGCGAGGCACTGGTAGTCATTTGGTCTTCAACGAATGGCTGTTTAAAATCGCGCAATTTTTTTCAAGTTTTACGCTTTCATACTATCAACTGATTAAACCGGAATTAAGAGCAGAAAGTGCTACTTTCAAGAAACTTCTTACCTAAACAAACAAACAAAAAAGGCAACCGCTACAGTTTGGTGCAGTGCTTTAAGAAAGTGAAATGAAAGTGATTTTTTGTCCGGCCGCAGTGACAATAAAATTTTAAACGCTTCTAATTGCGCCACGTTAGATTTAGTTTGACTACAGCTGTGTAATTAATGTGCTAGGGTACGGTTTGTTATTTAAAACAAGTCCTTAAAAGTGAATGGTAAAGCCGTGGAGCCATTTTAATTACTTCAGTATCTTACTGTGCGTGCTTATGACACAACACGTTCATAAAATCAATGTAAATTAAATATCAGACCCGCTTTCTGCTAAAATTTCTTATTAAACTTTCCTTTTGCGATGATTACCAATAACACGATGCCCAATCGTTTAATTATCATAAATTTCATCTCCTTCGTGAATAAGTTGGCTTTCTAAAATGATAAAGTTTATTTTACACTAAACGTTAATTAGATGTAAAACGTAAACATGCCCGGAAAATTCCGCGGTGCCATGGACAAGAAACGCGTGCCAGTGCCTCGTTTTGCTGAACTTTTATGTTCATGCCTTCATGGAGACCCTAAACCGCCACCGGCGGAAACCGCCAGGTCGCAATCTTCCTTAAGTGACGATGTTAAATTGGGCCTTCAGGACCTCGACGATGTTCTTAAATCTGAAGGCGACAATAGTAAATCTGATATTGATGAGGATTACAAACTAAACGACGACATGCCCACGCCGCAAATGGTTGTTCAGGTCAGGGTGGCCGAGGACGATAGCTCTGATGATGATATCATGGTAAATGTTAAGAATTCTGCATGGGATTGGGGAAGTCTAGGGGTACTAGGGTGCTGTGGTTTATACTTTTCCTGACACTTAAAATATCACCCTGTTGCTGCTATAATTTGCACTGATTAAGAATAATAACAACGTGATGGAATCTGGAAGTTTAAATATATAATCTAAATACTGTTCATACTATCATTGTTACATCTACGGTTAGTGGAGATCAAAATACAGTAACGGATTGTTAAATCTAAGTATATATAATGATGATTTCACAAAAAGAAACTGAGTAGTATTCTAGTAGTTGTAAATGTCTTATAACTTCTCATAAAGTTTAGAACCGGGCCTGTAAATTTACCTGCACTGCAAGCTGTTTTCCAATATCATTAAAAAGTTGCGCACTATATTTTGAACTATACTGTATGTTCAAGGATGATGATGTAAGCGCCAGAGGTGTGATCAGAAAATTATGAATATTTGGTTTTCGTTTAGGAGGATTACAAGCAAACCTTATTTATTTTCTAAGTACGCAACTGCCCAGAACTATACGCCACATTTATTGTAACTTAAAACGTTTAAATAAATTTTTTTTAAATATTTTCTGGGAACATGAGGGAACCACAATAACAAATTAACAAATTTTCATTAATATTCAAAACTACAATAACAATCAATTCTTAAATAGTTAACATGTATTAAATAGTTTCTAGCACACATATGAAAAAAAGTTGTAAAACATTAAACGGCAGCCTTAATGCTAAAAGTAAGAGCAGCCGTTGCTTTATTGCAACATAATTAACGTGCAAGGTTATGAAAGCAAATAGTTCTAGCAATATAATTTTTAAAATTCTGAACTGAAATATTTAAATTAGTTCCCTGATTAATATACCAGTTTACTACGCACTATACAGGGTCTAGCAAAAATATATATTTTGTCAAATTATTATTATTCACCACTCTCATGTCATCATATTTAATTTTTTTTATTTTTTAATAATATATACATAGCTTTATGGAATATGAATAAACAGAATATTTTTCTAATCATACATCAACATCCATTAAAGTATCTCCTGACTGATTCGCAGTATACAGAAGCCAGCACAATTATGTAATAATGTCAGATCTTCCATAGTACTAGGTTTGGCTGTTGAATGCCCAGATAAAGTAAAGTAGCCTATAATAGTTTACAGTAAGGGGTGGTCAAGAGAAGATCTAACAACCGTTTGTTTCCACCCAGGACGCTAGCGCGTACATCGTACCGATGTCAGTCGTCATGGAGCAACGAATGAATATAAAATTTTGCTGTAAATTAGGAAAAAACTTGTGAAGTGTTGCCATTTGTGTGCTGACGTGTTTGAATGGTTTAAACGTTTCAAAGACGCACCTGAGGGTGTTCAAGATGATTCTACGTTTGATAGCAGATGAATTGATCATCAATAAGGTGAAAATTCGTCAAATTTTATATGAAAATTAGGAAAACAGGAAGATGTGTGCAAAGTTCACCCCGTACAACCCTACGGACACAGACAAGAGTTGGATCCTGAGCAGACTTTGTTTAGACAATTTAAATATTCTTAACTGCATTGCAACTGGTGATGAGTCACCGGTGTTTTAATATGATCCTAAGACGCTACCACAATATGGAGTGCAAAAAAAGAGGCCAAGAGGCGACTTCAGAATGAGGAACAGCGGATGCTGGTAAGGTAAAGGAGCTTTCATAGGCCACGCAGATATATCCAAGATGGCGGAAAACGAACTTCCTTCTCTGCTTGCAAGATGATACAAGCGAAGGACCGATTAAGATTGGAAAGGGAGTACTTTCTCACAATCCCTGAGAAGAAACAGTGGGAGCGGAATGAGGTACATCTCCCATAAGGTTCACTAGTCTGCTACACCGACGGGTCGCGCGTAGCTACCAGAGTTGAGTCGGCGGGAGGCCGAGTTTACCTGGAGAACCAGGGGGTACATGAGAGTTACGTACGTATATGGAAGTATATTACGGTTTTCGAGGCGGAAGTCTATGCCATCTTGGCGGTGACCAAGAAGAAAGAGGTTATATCAGGAGCAGAGCAAGTGGTATGTATACATCTGCTCTGGCAGCTAAGCGGCGCTTAAAGCCATCCGCTCACCCAGGACGAGGTCGAATTCCTGGACAAGGGCCAGGAATGTGGAGATGCTCTTGAAGACCTCGCAAAGCTGAAAGAGAAGTAAAACTGATCCGAGTACCGGGGACACGGTGGAATCTCTGGCAACGAGAAGGCAGATAAGCTTGGCAAACTGGGAGCCGAGGAAACAAATCTGGGTCCGAAACTCTTTCTAGGTTTTCCAAGGCAACAGGTCACGTCACCCCTAATCGAATGAGCACACGTGAGGATGAAGGTCGAATGGAGGAGACTCAGGAGCTGTAGACATTTAAAACTCTTTATAGCCGGACCGGGAAAATTTAAAGCGATGTGATTATTGGGTAAAAGCCATCTACTGATAGGAATCCTCACAGACCACTGTAAGCGCAGAAGACACCTACGCCTTCTAATGTAGAGGACGGCCCAGTCAGGCTTGCGGAGGGCAGGGGTAAACCGCCTTCCACTTTCAAGGCGAATACGACTGACAAACAAAGTTTTTGGTAGAGCAACGCTTCACAGTGCAGAGTTGAGTTCCCTCGCATGGACGGACATCATGTCATTAATTAGAATATCAGGAAGGTTTGCTCAAAGAGTGGCAGGGGAGTTAGGAGAAGCAGAGAGACAGGGAAGTGATGATTGAGGGGTTGTCAGTGGTTAGTAAAAACCTCCCCCCCCCATAATCTACTACTACTACTACATGCGGTGCATTGTTAAATTATCACCAAGGCCCAATTAGTTTCCTATGCACAAATTCGCAGTCCAAATCCTACTGATTACCTTTTCGACAAGCAGGGTGTGATCCATGAATAATTTGTACCTGAAGAACCTACATAGTGCATTCTACGTTGAAGGGATGAAGATATTCTTGCAGCGTTTTTCTGGAATGCGACCGCAGTTTCGCGAAAGAGTAGTAGGATCTTGTTGTATGACAATGTACCTGCCCACTCTACACTGATTGACTGATTGTGAAGTCATATTGAGATCGCCCGACTTAACATCAGCAAACTTTTTTCTCTTTCCTAAAGTGAACTCAAAACCAAACGATTTCAGGACGTACAACATATTAAGGAAGATGCAACCACCCATTTCAATGCAGTTTCTTCGGACGCCTTTGACGACTGTTTTCAGAACTGTTCGAATAAGTGTATTAAAAGCGAATGGAGATTGCATTGAATAAATATCTACTATTTTTCGTATTACTTGAATTGTGTTTCCTGTTATTGTAGCACTCCAGGAGTTAAATTACCAAACCTCTTTGCACGGTGCAGCAAAAACATAGTAAGAACGTCTTTGTAGCTCTTAAAATAATTATGAAAAATACTAAGAACTATTTTTTTACTTGCCAATCTGATGACTTCATAGATCAATTTTTAATAGAATCATATGCATTGTTTTAAAACATAAAAATGAACAAAATCAAACAAATCCATATGAGATATTACTATTATAGAGGCTAGAAAAAATATGCAGTAATACTGTTAAAACGAAAACGACTTTTTTAAATAACACCATATAATTCGTTATGTGAAATAAGAATGAGCAACATGTTTTTCTAGCTATATAAACAAGTCGCCTAGAAAAAGTACCTCTTGATCTGAAAGTAAATCAAAACTAAGTAATCAAATATTAATTGGTGTATTGTTATTTCGTTACAACTACCTTCCTATTTTAATTAATTTATGTTTTGTTTTATTCAGTATAAAATGGTGATTTGAAAGTCGTGGTCACTTAACAGGTTTATTACATGGCTCCAATTTTTTTTCTTAAATGAGAGTGTCGAAGCTTCACAGAGCATAAAATCGTTAATATGCATTACAAGGTTCTTAAAGTAATAAGGATAATGGCATACCTATAAAGACAATGACGTCAAGCTTTATATATATATAAATCCTGCATCAACATCCTGAAGACATTTATGGTTCTAGAAAAATTTTACGGGACTTGTGTAGAAAATGTACCTTGGTGCGCTTCTCACTGATAGAAACGTATAAGTATTTTTTAAATGGAAACACGTATTCTGTTATTTAAATATTGTTACAGTAAAAGAAATTAGAAATTTAAATTAAATCACTTACTTTTAAGAAATACGAAAGCCCCATGACAATAATTATTAATCTAAAGCTAAAATTTAAGCGGTAACTGTATAATTTTAAGTTGAAAAGTTGTAACAGTTTTTACAAGACACACGGAAACTTCTAAAACTCAATTACTTACCTCAAGTTCAAGGCGTCAATATAAAACATTTACGCCCTGTAGTTAGTTTGGTCACGCTTATTTTAATTTTGGAAACACCTCGCGTTAAAATCAAGAAGAAATAATTTATTATCAAAGAATGTATGTTATCCACATATGGAGAGTCAATGCCAATATTTTATTTGATAAGTTGCCGAAAAACAAGAAGTTGATGTAGGTGTTACATAAAAATTTTATATTTCTCTGTTGTGTGAAAGTGTTACTAGAATAGTAACATTGTTAGCGGTGAAGGATAAAAATTGTCCTAATCTAACGGTTTATTGCATTTTGTAGAATGTAACCTGGAATACATATTATACGCCCTCATGTATAGCACTAGAAGTAGAGCGTTTTGAGTCCTATTAACATCCTGTTTTGAAATATTAATAGATAGTTGTGTTTACAATAAGGGAAATCATGAGGCATCCAGTGATATCGATGTTGAGCTTGTGTTTTACAAAATAATGCATGCGCAATGCTAAGCTTATATTAATTTGTTCCTGCTGCAACGCATCATATATTTTCACCGATCACTTTAAAATTTACTGGTAAAGTATTAAAAATCAAAGATACAACAGAATTTTTGAGGTTATCTATTATAACAGTTTATAGTAATTATTAAAGCAGTCTAAAGTTTATTATATAAGAAATCAATTCCAGTAGATTAATACTATATCTGTTGTTTAATTATACAAACTAAAAAATAACAAGTGGGCGCAAGTATCGCCATATGTTTCAAAAAAAGTATCGAGTATCAATATCGCGGTACTTTTTAAAATTATCGTTATACTGGTTCTCGATAGTTTTTGAGTTTCGATTATCGGATCGCGATACATTTCAAAAATGTGTCGAGTATCGGTATCGCGGTACTTTTTTAAATTATCACGATGCTAGTATCGCGATACTGGTTTGTGATAGTTTTTGAATATCATTTATCGGATCGCGATACATTTCAAAAAAAGTATCGAGTATTGGTATCACGGTACTTTTTAAAATTATCGCGATACTGGTTCGTGATAGTTTTTGAGTGTCGAATATTAGATCACGATACATTTCAAAAAAACTATCGAGTATCGGTATCGCGGTACTTTTTAGAATTATCACGGTACTAGTATCGCGAGATTGGTTCGTGATAGTTTTTGAGTATCGATTATAGGATCGCGATACATTTCAAAATCATATTGGTATCGCGGTACATTTTAAAATTACCGCGATTCTGGTTCGTGATATTTTTTGAGTATCGATTATCTGATCACGATACATTTCAAAAAGTATGGAGTATCGGTATCGCGGTACTTTTTAAAATTATCACGATACTGGTTCGTGATAGTTTTTGAGTATCGAATATTAGATCACGATACCTTTCAAGAAAACTATCGAGTATCGGTATCGCAGTACTTTTTAGAATTATCACGGTACTAGTATCGCGATATTGGTTCGTGATAGTTTTTGAGTATCGATTATCGGATCGCGATATATTTCAAAATCAAATCGGTATCGCGGTACATTTTAAAATTATCGCGATATTGGTTCGTGTAAGTTTTTGAGTATCGATTATCGGATCGCGATACAATTCAAAATCATATCGGTATCGCGGTACATTTTAAAATTATCGCGATACTGGTTCGTGATAGTTTTTGAGTATCGATTATCTGATCACGATACATTTCAAAAAAACTATCGAGTATCGGTATCGCGGTACTTTTTAAAATTATCACGATACTAGTATCGCGATATTGGTTCGTGATAGTTTTTGAGCATCAATTATCGGATCGCGATACATTTCAAAATCATATCGGTATCGCGGTACATTTTAAAAATTATCGCGATATTGGTTCGTGATAGTTTTTGAGTATCGATTATTGGATCCCGATACATTTCAAAATCATATCGTTAGCGCGGTACTTTTTAAAATTATCGCGATACTGGTTCGTGATAGTTTTTGAGTATCGATTATCGAATCACGATACATTTCAAAATAACTATCGAGTAGCGGTTCTTTTTAAAATTATCGCAATACTGGTTCGTGATAGTTTTGGAGTATCGATTATCGGATCGCGATACATTTTAAAAGCTATCGATTATTGGTATCGCGGTACTTTTTAAAATTATCACGATACTAGTATCGCGATGTTGGTTCGTGATAGTTTTTGAATATCGATTATCGGATCGCGATACATTTCAAAAAAACTATCGAGTATTGGTATCGCGCTACTTTTTAAAATTATCACGATACTAGTATCTCGATAGTCTTTGAGTAACGATTATCGGACCGCGATACATTTTAAAAAATTTATCGACTATCGGTATCGCGGTACTTTTTAAAATTATCGAGATACTGGTTGGCGATAGTTTTTGAGTAGAATTTCAGTTCCTAAACCTGTAATCCCTTTTAGATACTAGGTAAGAATGTAAATATTGGGTAAAACGTGAAACCTGGGGATTGTATGTTAAGCTGTTTATCCTTTTCACATTGAGCGGATTAAGAATAACAATACTCACTACTTTATCTTATTACCAAACTTCTTGAAATATTTGAAACTTTAACAAATGTCTTTTACAAGCCGTTGTTTAACTTTGGACTTGGCCCACCTGAAAAGAGCAAAATTTGAAGTTTTAATTCCTCAACGAAAAACTATCGCTAAGGGTATAGCGATATTTTTTCAAATATCCCCTATCGGTATCGCCATGTTTTCCGAAAAGATGTCGTGTATCGGTACGCGATGTTTTTCGAAAAAAGTATAGAGTATCGGTATCGCGATACTTTTTGTGATACAGTATCGATATCGTTATTGCAATACCTAAAAAAGTATCGTTGAGACTATTGGGAATAATGTATTTAATTTTAAATGCAATCGCAATTTATTTACAATATTGCTACATTGACACTCACATTTAAGACAACTACCTAAATTATATCGAAGTTTGTGTTACTTTAATCTCTAGTGACAGAAGAATGTACGTTTGGTTGTTAAAGAGTGTTTTTCTTTTGTATTATGTATTATTCCCCCCCCCCCCCCCAAATGTTTAAGGCTCATCATTACTCGCGAATAACCCTGTACAATTACCTACTACAAGTACCTATTTAAAATAAGTAGAATTCTGGTGTGTTTATTATTTTAAATATTGATTACACAGTTTTCCTGGTAATTGATTTAGCTGTAGAAGGTTTCATTGTTTACCATTTCTAATGTAATTTTTTCCTAAAATTAAAGTTAATTAGAGAAAGTGCTCTAAAAGCGCATTTTCAAGCGAATAAATAACCCATGAAGGTTTTATCTGTAGAGCGCTGCACGTAATTTGCATTTCCTTAAATTTTAATAAAACGGAGAGCCAAGATACGTTCTACTAAACATTAAGTGGAAGCAGTGGCTTATGTGCATGGCTTACAAACTACTTTTTTATGTTTTTGCACATAGCAGCTGCTTAATATGGATTTTTATTTTAATCACAATAATTATTAAATCCAAAATATAAAAAATACTATCAATAAGGAATAAGTAGCAGGATTTAGTATAGCGCTTATAGCTGTTAATTATATATCAATTGTTTTAACAGCCTACAGTTGTTCTACGAAATTTTACCAAATATAATGAATATAACAGCATACTACATACTGGCTGCTTAATATAACTTTTCATTGATGATGAAAAGTTCTAAAAATATCATCAGCAGTATTTAATATATCGCTTCTAGCTGCTAATTATCTATCGATTGTTTAAATAACTTTTAATACAAAGTTGCTCTATGAAATTTAAGACAAAAAAAAATTAAACTAATACCAAGTACATACCAGCCGTTAATTTAATTATTCATTGATCATCAAAAATATTAAAAATATCAAACAAGAATACGCTGTAGTAGGTGTTTAATTTAGCACTTATAGTTTATAATTATCTACCGATTGTTTAAATACCTTTTAGTACAAAATTGTTCTATCAAATTAGTGACAAAGAAAATTAAAGCAACAACAAAATACGAAATATGTAACTATAGAGAAAGTTCCCATGCATTATGTCATTCATTGTATAATCATGCTGTTTCCATCTTCTGGTGTCTGTATTTTGGGTTGCCGCTCCTACTGCTAAATCGAATCATTTTACTATAAACGATAACAAATTATGTATCTATGAAAATAATTTAAATTTGATGAAATATTGATAAGAATTGAATTGATTAAATTGTACCTACACGTGTTGTTTTGGAAAAGCACAATATTATATATTAATTGATTTAGTAGCCGATCAGGACTTTCTACGAAGGTTGATGTGTTTTTAAAATAGAGTAAAACGAAAATAAAATAAATTTGACCTTATTAAATTAATTGCTATATATGTAAAATAGGTTTTTGCCTTGCTTTATCTTAAGATTTCGATGCAGCAACGTTTGTACTATGTAGTATATTTCGTTTTTTAATTTCTGTACTATTTTAGTGCAGGAAACTCTTTCTTTTCTCTTTCTCTTTTTTATCTTCTCTTTGTTCACAATCTGTCCAATTTTTGGACAATAAGTAATTTGTATAGCTAATAGTATTAAATATACTACAATCACTTGCAGGAATTGCTTCCAATGAAGACCTTCCTTTATCTTACAGAATTTGTCATGGCTTTAGAGTAACTAAGGGCCAGTTCCATAATAAATTTAAAGTTCCTTTAAATTTTAAAGTCGGCTTTATTTTCTAAACCCGGTTCCATAACCCCATTTTAAAGGAAAAGGAAGCTTTAGCATTAAAGTCCGATTGTTGGCACTTTAACTAGTTTAAAAGCGACTTTAAGTTAGAACATAACCTATAACAAGTTATAAAACTATGTTAAGTTAAGTTAAACTATGTTTTATTCTATATACTGATAACTAATTGAATCTAACCATTAGATGATTTGGCTTGAAAGGAAACTCTCAGACAATGTTTTTCAATATTTAGAGTCTAATAGTTTGGTATAATATATTTAAATTTGCTTAACGAATTGTTTGTAGTTTGGTTGCATATTTCGGGCATGTACTAAATTTATTGTGGCATATTTTGTATCTATATAATCGATTTTTACAGTGTACGTATTTGCGTAGGCTTGGTTATTATTATAACAATGAAATTGATAAAATATAAATATTTTAGGTGCCATGAAAAACAAAATATGTATGTATGTGCTGGTGATTTCTTCAACGGTGTCGGTTCTAGTTTTTTTTTTTTTTTTTTTT
>JABXWE010028935.1:0-16502 GCA_014611495.1 Limonius californicus | reverse complement strand
GTTAGCAATTACATTTACATGTTTCGGTGAATATGCAAATAATACGGGGTGCATTCGGAAAATCATCGGTCGGTACACAATAATACTAATAAAATCAATTTTATAAGCTTCTAAACAGAAAACGGCATAACGTAGTTATGTAAACAACTGAAACGGAATCCTAAAAGACGAAATGAACATAAAAAATAGTAACGCTTCGTTACAGTAACAACCCGTTTTGTACTTTACTTGTTAAAACCTCACTGAGTGCAAGCACACACCTGTTCCCCGAAATCATTCTTGCTTTTATTTCTTCTTGGTTTCTTTGTAAATACTGCGCTCAGATATGCGAACGTTTCTACTTTAATATTGTAGATTTTGTTTCTTTCTTTTTATTTCCAATATCCTATTCGGTTGATAATACTTTTCTCCCTATGTCATGTACTTGGATTTCTTTTCATTTATTTCCTAGCCCATAATTTTGGCCGCATGATCCAAAGTAACCATCACTTCTTGCAACACACTCTTTCATCTTGTCAACAGTGCTATATCATCATTGGTGTGATATAATAATCCTGTACTATTTAATAGGATTTCTCTTTATGACATTCTCTAAGGAAATATTAAATAAGATTGCAGGAAGGGGATCTTCCTTTGGTAATCCCTCTTTAACTTCAAACTATCCAAATAATTGTTCTTCTATTTTAACCATTTTCGGTGTGCTTTCATTCTTGTTAGACTGAATAACTTTTGGGGATATTTAGTTCTGCCATCGCTTGATAAAGTTGTTTTCTGCGTATTCCGTCATATGCTTGTTTGAAGTGAATAAACAAGACGTGCCTTTTCTGTTTCTACTCATAACTTTCAGCTGGTATTTTTCTTATGATAACAATTTCATATGTGACTGATCTTCCTCTTCTGAAATCTTTTTGGTATTGCCTGACAACGTTCTCTCTGTAGTTATTGCAATCCGTTTTGGATCCTTTTTATACACATATAATTGCTTCTAATCGCTCCCCTGGCATTATTTCTTCCTTTGATTTTTTATTAGTTAGTGCATCTTGTTGGTTATCTCTTATCCTCTATATTTGATTCATTCTGCCTGTATTTTATCTATTCCTGGGCACCTATTGTTTTTTAGATTACGATGATGTTTTCTACTTGATTAAGTCCGGGTGGCTTTTCCATTATTGCGAATTCTATAATTTTGTTCTGTCTTATCACTATTTTCTCTTTCTTGAGTCGCTATTTCCTCTCCTTCGTTTAATAAGTCGCTAAAACATTCCCCCCATGTTTCTAGTTTGTCTTCAATATTTCCTATTAAAGTATTTTTGTAATACAGAATCCCACATTGTCAAACTTTTTTCACAGTTTGGTATAAAAATTTCCTTTTTCTTGTAATGATCTTCCAGTTTTTTTATCCTTTTTGCTTTGTGTTTTCTCTTCTTTTCTCTACATATTTTCACATTTCCTTCTCTCTTATTTTAGTCCATTGTCCCATGCTTTGTTAGATTTATTCTTAATCTTGCTCTTTTACTTAGTTCATTTTCATGTTCCTTGTCAAACCATTTAACCAAACTTATATATCATTGGTGAACTTGAATTTAAAATACTCCACAAATAAAATTTTCCAGAGAGCACACTACAACGATCGTAGAACGTCTAATAAAAGTCCTGCAGATGGTCCCATTTGAAAACCTGCAAGACCTGAACCTCATCATTTCCGAATGGGTATCCAACGGGATTTTGGACAACAGCATCATCGACATGCTCTGGCAGTACTTCACCAAAAAAGTGGAGGTTTCCAACGATCAGTCTCGAGCCGCACTGTACCTGCTGATGATGGCTGCAAAGGGTCGAAAGTCGATAGCTTCGAAAAACATCAAACTGGTGGCCACGGTGGCATTTGGAGAGCGTGGGAAAAGCGACCCGTTGCTTGTAACGGCCGCTTGCCAGATGCTTAAAGTCACGGGTCTGGAAAAGCAGGATATAACTGATAAAAATCCACTTTTTAAAATTAAAGCGGACGATCCAATGTGGAAGGATTTGACAGATATTCTAATGGAAAACTTTTTTGCAAAGAATGAGTGTTACAATGCGATGATGAGCGAGGCAATTGATTGTATTTATAGGGTAAGCATATGGTTTGAATCTGGCCAATGTTTGTGTGTTTTAGATATAATAATTGTGGCATTAAATGAATGTACAGTTACAAACGATGGACAAATTTTAAAATGATGTGTATCACGTACAGGGTGGACTATTTAACGTGTAACCCCTGGCAAGCGAATGCTGCAACTCAACGGACATATGTCTAAACAGCCCAAATAAATATTGTTAGTGCTCTATGTACTGAATTTCAACAAGTTTTCGGACATGATGCCTTTAATGTTTCATTTGTTTAATAAACCTACATTTTACTTGATGTAAACTTACATACAAAACTTCATAATTGAATATTTTAAACTGTTGAATAATTATTTTAATAAATATTCAAAATTGTCTTCTCCATTTTAAATAAAATTAGCAGCAAACATGTATTAGTCACCTATCATACCAATAAACAAAATTCAATTTAAACTTATCAAAGATTAATATTAGTGACTGATTTGTTTCCACAGAAAATATGTTAATGGCCTTGGTTGCTTAGACATAAGCTATTTTATAAAAAAAATTGCCCTACCGGGTGACCAAAAGATGAGACATGTAACTGTTTTCTTTTTAAACTTATTGTTTTGAAATTTTAAACTAAGATTTACCGTCTAAATGCTCAACTTTAAGCATTTTTGAACTTTAGTTTTTACTTCCGGCTTGGCCGTTGTAATAATTTTATTTGTCATAAAGTGTGCATTATATTGATATGTAATACAAAGACATTTTAGTTTAAAAGCCAAAATATGCAATTGTTTAGTAAAAACTTTAAACGCGCTCAGATCTTAGTTTACAATTTCAAAATAATAGGCTTAAATAGACAAAATTACATGCTGTTACCTCAGCTTGTCGTCACCCGGTATGTTGTATAGTGTGACGCCTAGTTAATCGACGGCGACAACAAAAATAGTTTTATGCACACAAAAGCGAAGTATCAAATTCTAAGCAAGGTCCAGGTATCAAGGACAAGGGTTCGACTAGCTGCAGTCGAAGAAGGGTGGTTTGATGTAAGCCTAGGCGCCACCTGCTTAAAAAAAACCCTTTCCTCCTCGAAGATAACTTTGGGTAAACAGGAACCTTCCTGGATGCGAACTTACCTTGCTTGGTAATACTAAACTTATTTTTCGAGACAGAATAAAACACAATTGTAATAGACAGATTTCCCAATATAATGACCAAAAAAATTAAGTAATCAATGCAATATGTATGACGCTTAAACAAAATAAAAATCCCAAGTTATATATATATATATATATATATATGTACATAAATTCACATTCATGAATAAACCAAAGTACCACAGTACGTACTTTCTCTGATTTGATCTGTACATACAGAACTGAACCCAAAATTTCTAGAGAAAACAATAATGCGTAGATCAGTATTACTTAGGAAGCGTTAATCCACTTCAAAAATGTTAAACAAACCACCGATCTCACGTCTAGAAGCGACGATATCTCGAGGCCTCTTATACGCAAAACTAGATTAATTACCCAAAATAAATGGTATATGCGCACGGATAATTATAAATTTACGCAAAATTCCCTCTTTTGTTTGAACTTTAAATCAGAAAAAATTAATCTCGTAATCTGCAGACCATTTAACAAGTTTTCAATATACAAAAGTGATTTGAATACGAACAAGAATTTTTCCAAATAAAAATATTTAACTAAATACAAAATTTTTGTCGAGTTTTTTATTATAATTCAATATAAATATGACTACGCAATTAAACGAGTTGCAGTTATTCGTTTTTGTATAGTTCTCGAAAATTCCGTGAACTTATCAACCCAACGCAGGTAAGGCAAAAAGTAGACTCACAGACCTTGAACGTAGGTTTTCTTTACCCAATGTACTCGCTATACGACCATCTGCTACTCATGCAACGCCGATAGTTCTGCACTGGAATTTCTAGGCTGAAAATATCGAGCTCTCGGAATTTTCCACGTCGTTATAAATGCGATTAGTTTCCGGATTTTTTCCACTCTTCCGGTTGTCATTTGCTGCCTAAATAAATTCAATTGTCTTAGAAAAGAAACGAGTGGAAAAAGGACCTTCTAAGCTTACCATAAGATGTAAAATTGGCAGAAGAAAAAAACTCTTCTAAGTGCACTATATTAGGATAACTCCCTGGGAAAATCTTACTACCACACTACCGTGTTTAAGTTTCCCCTAATCACTTGAAAATTCACAAATTAGAATAATCTTCCGTGTCGTAACGACCTTAATTAAAAATTCAAGTCTGCATTTCTTGAGAATAGAAAGCGTTCTACCTTAATCCAACTGACTGCGGTCCGAGATCTGAAAATTCACGATCGATGCGCAGAACACAATATGAGGACAAGTTTTTGAATTCGAAACCCGAAAATATGCCGGCCACAATGCTGTAATAGGAATACACTCCTGATATACACCACACGTCAGAAATCACACGTTACAATAGCTTCATTAGTTTGTGTGTTATCTCTAGTAAACCCGATATATTCTTAAATGGTGGGGGAGTCTGTTCTTCAATCTAATGATAAGTAATTTCTTTTTGGTACCAGAATTTTTTCACAATGACATCAACAATTTAAAATCTGCATTCTTCCGTTTTTTTTGTATGTAATCTAGTACAGAATTTAACCTACTTTTCATCTTCCTAAGCATTTAATAGAGTTGTAATGATATTTTTAAGAAAAAAAAAAGCAAAGAGTTAGTGTAGTGGCTCTCAATATTTTTACCGAATACACCCTTTTCACTTTTTGTAATTTTCCCTTTCCTAGATCGTGTGACTCAGAAGGTGTATTCCAAAAAATATGCAAATAATGTTGAAATACTTTTATTTTTTTTTATTCTAACATGTATTTGTTTATCTACATTGGAATTTACAAATGTCATATCAACGTTGATCGATTTTAAAACTTGAAAGAAAGTATTTTTTTCAATTCATAACTTGTTATTCAACAAAGCATTCTTCAGTAAAGTCAAATAATACCGGGGTATTGTAATTAAGATTAGGATTACTGTTAATGAGCTCTTGCGAAGGAGTGCTTAAGAGGGCACAAGGCAAGTCATTTTGAACCACTTGCAGCAGAGTTGAAAAGCCTGATTCACAAAGATATGTCGACACGAATGAAAGCAATGTATGCGTAGTTCTTTCTACCAGTTTTGGGTTGTAGATAGCACAAGAGCCAAAATTCTTAGATCCATTTTTCATCAAACATCTCTTGAATCAGTCTTCAACTCCAGAAATTCATCTTGGCAATAATTAGGAAGTGTATCAACTGACAGTTTGAATAGATTACGTACTAAATCCAACTCTTCATCAGTGAGTTCTGGAAAATATCGCCTAAATTCATTTTCAAGCACCGTCAAATGTTGCTAAATTTAATCGTTTGCATGTTTTGGAACAATCTGATCCTCGTCACCAGCAACTGAAACTAATGACAGTTTCTCAAACATTGCTTACCTTGACCTTTCTCTTCCAATTTTCTAGCTTGCGCTTGAAAGCTTTCAAGAAGTCTATGAATTTTATGATGTTTGTATTGTTCCCTTCCAGCTGAAGATTTAGTTTATTCACCTACTGAAAAACGTCAATCAAATAGGCAAGATTTGTGATCCAGTCCTCATTATCCAACCAGGCAAAAAAATCCCTGTTATCCTGAATTTCGTAAAATAATTTAAGCTCATCTTTAAGTGCAAATACTCACTCACACTTCTTGTTGAAAGCCATCAAACATGTGTGTGGAAAAGAAGTAAATGAGAGACTGCGTCCATGTTAACACATATTAACTTGAAGTTGAGAGCTCGTACTTGACTCAATTCACAATTTGAATTGTTTCATTTTATTCTGTCCCTAATGGAGCTGGAAGTGTTCTTGAAATCCTTATTTTATCCCCAACATGGCTGGTGCGCTGACATTCCACAAAAGAATGTCTGATTCGAAGCAACATGAAACCCTTTCTAAAACATCTGAAGCCTTCATAGTTGTTTCAAAAGAATAAAAGAGAAACTTATTTTTAAATAAACCTGTGTGAACATATCTTGCAAACACCAACAACTGGAAACACGGTGCCACATCAGTCCATTCAACAAGTTGAACTGAAAATATGCCAAATGTTGCAGACTTATTTCCTGCACAACTTAATCCTTGATGTCAGTGGCCGTGTCCCTTATTCTCCTTGGTACAGTAGTGTTTGACAGTGAAACTGCTACAAGGTTTTTCTGCAATTCATTTCCCATTACAATTTCTACGATTTGGAAAGCACAAGGTTTGATCAAAGTTTTTCTGCTTTGCTACCATGTGATTTTTTAAAAAGTCAATTGCAGTAGCCTAGGGATTGTCCCGTCTATATTAAGCTTTAGAATCTGACAATATGATAATTGTAACAGCATAGCTGCCAATAATTAAATAAACCTGTAATTTACTTACCTTAATAAATTACAAATCAGTTGCAACTAAATACTTGTTCATTTACACATTTTGTTGGGCCAAAATTTTTAACTACCTGAACTGTCACACAGTTTGACATACAGGTATGTAAATGTCATTCAAAGCTCATTACAGCTGACTGCAGACGGAATAGCTTTTTTTCTAGGCTTGCTGCAATTGACTTTTTAAAAAATCACTTTGTATATCCAGTGCCAGTCCCTCTGGGTATCCTAAAAGTGTCTTTTGACAGAAATTTCCCTTAGGTTAAAAACCACTGAGCTAATAGAAGCTTACAAAGGTGACTTATAGCTATTTTAATCTCAGAAGTTTTGCAGTTAATCACAAAATATCACATATTTAATTTAATAATTTTACCATGTTTGTTATAGATAAAATAAATATTATTTTGATTGTCATCCTGAAAAATGACGTCAGTATAAAAAAATTAATTATTGTTAGAATGTAGGAAACATTGCATTGGGTGCAGTGACTTTACTAGGACCACAAAACTAAAGCGGCTACAGTGTAGGGCCATTTTTAGAAAACATGTGTCTTATGGGTTGCAGGGTTTGTATGCTAGGGGCTATAAATTACATGGCCCACCCCCTATTTAATATTATAATTATTATTTTTACAGTTGTGTTCGAAGCCAGAGAAAATCTGCGAAGATCTACTACAAAACATCATAAATTCCCTAATCACCGAGATGCAAAACAATGCCGCTAAAGAAGGGCTGAAGGGCTATCTCATCTCGCAGTGTGCTCATGTTGTAGGAGAGGTGGCCGTGAAACAGTTGAATTTCCTAGACGAGTGCGTGTATAAGGAGCTGAAGCGTCGTAACTACATCAGAGAGGAAAACAAATCGCACAAGAAAAAGGGAAAGGGGAAACCTATTAAGCCAACTAGTGTACGGAACGCATCTGCTAGCTCACGGTTCAGCAAAAACACTACCAATCAGAGCTTGCAAAGTGTGGGAGACGAGTCTTCTGTTACTGTAAGTGTATGCGAATGATTTTTGGTCGTTAAATTGACATTTATAAGACGGATTAAGTTCAAGGGAACCAAAAGAGACAGAATTTCAATTAAATATTGCTATTGTTTGATTGAGTTACACGCAAAAATTAAAAAAAAAAAAATGTTTTTATCAATTTAAATACCGGAAACACTTTCCCAGGGCAACTTTGAATGAGTTTTATGACCAACTAATTAAAAAACTAATACATTTCGTTCCGAACCAAGTGTTCTTTAGATTTAGATTATGGCTAAAAGGAATCTTCAATGACTAAATGTTATTTGTTGATTGACACTGGTGGGAAATTTAAACAAGGAAAATTAGCAGGAACATTTTTTTCCCTAGGAAGATCCCCACATGGCAATTTATAAAGAAAATGTATACTAAATACTGAATATTTTATCATTTTTAAATTTGTAATCATTGTCTAAATAATTTAGCTCTACAGGCATTTGAGACACCAGGCTGTATTGGTTTTGTGTAATCATAAGCAAATTAATCAACTTCATATACAGGGTGTTTCAGAATATCGTGCTGAAACTTTAAGGGCATATAGAATTCATCAAAATAAGCCAAAGAGTTTGTATAAACATAGATCGAAATGTGTACCTGGGTTATAGATAGAGCTTCAAAGTCTTAAACAAATTTGATCTTGAATATCTCAGGAGCGAATAAAGGTATTATCACTAAATTTGGTAAAGAATCATACATAAAACCTTAATTTGTATCAATTTTGAAAAACATTCTGTAGAAGGGATTTTTCTAAGGGGTTTGGGTCGTTTTCACCTCCACGTTTTTATGTCGCCCAATTATAGTTTATTTAATCGAAAAATTTGTTACAGACATTTTTTGTGTGTGTAATTTTTTCCATAGGATTACTCTTTCAAGTAAATTGAAAATGAAATTCATGTTTTAATTCTATTAATAAGTCTACTTTTTCATAGTAATTAATTATTTAAAAAAATATCACGGTATTCAAAAAACTAATTTTAGATTGAACCAAATTACAAAATTAAAGAAAAAACGTACAAAAATTAAAGTCAATAGGGGGAGCTTTCAACCCCCATGGGTGAAAACAAAAGTGGAAGAATACAAACTGCTAATGTGGGAAAGGAAGATATTAAGAAGAATTTGCAGAGGGGTAAAAGAAGGACAATTGGCGCAGAACGAACAAGGAATTAGAAGACCTATTTAAAGAACCCAACATAAGTATACAACTAAAACAAAACAGGCTAATATGGTTTGAACATATAATGAGGAAGGGAATAGATATCCCGATACGAAAAATACTTGAACAGGAACCAGAAGGAAGACCTTCAGGAAAGAGACTGAAAAACCGAAATAGATAGAAAGACACGGAAGAAGAAAATAAAAGCCATAGGTCTCGCCTGTACTGCTGTTAAATTGATAGTCACCTAATTGAATTATGTTACACAACTAATTGGCATGACCGTGCGATAAAATTTATTAAATACTTTTTTACCAATAACTCGATAATGAAGAATCAGAAAAAATTCCACTCGTAATTTTCGATTTGTTTTAGTCCCCTGAATGGTATCCCAAAAGCACAGGCGTTAATTCTGCCTGACAGCCTTTTGGAATACTGTATTTATTTTCATTTTGGTTAAAAATCATTAAATAAGAAACATACAATTAATTTGATACACCAAAATGCCTTGGAATATAACGGTTCATTTTGTACAAGTACTCCAATCGTGGGTTTTGATGTGTCAACTGTATTAACGTTCACATCATTCAAACAGTCACCAACTAAACTGTTCTGAACTTCATCAAACTTGAACAGCACTCGTGTTACATCCCCCACATAAGTTCCATCAACACCACCGAGATCAAAACGAATCTTTAATTTCTTATCCAGCACCCACAACAGAACATAATCGGTTTGTCCTTGAGAACTTTGACAACTTATAAGTATCCTGCAAGAATTTAACAGGGAATTCTCTAAAATCAGCTTAAGAGTTTTAAAGACATCCTCTAAAGGAGCCAATTTATGGCCTCCACTAAAAGCAACAGTGTTAAACCAATCTTGTGGGCCGATTTTAAAACCGTGCCAATCCAAGCCGGGCAACGTTTGCAGATAATAAGTGAACTGGTTTTTACCAGCCCACTTAACGAATTTTCGTTTACATGTACAAACGTGTGAGAATAGAAAGCTTCTCTGATTTTTGGGATTAAATTTGAAATATTATCAGTATGTGCTTGGCAAAACCAGTCGCTAGAGTCAGGATTATCTGGACGAGGTAACACATGCTCAAAACTTAACTTGTTGGCAAAATAAAAGAGGTGCAATTTGCACAGGTGAGATCATAAAACACATTGGGCACAAATGATTCAGGTGGGTCAAGCTGAACAGTTTTTCAAAGACATCACGAAAGCAAAGAATATGGAAAAGGGGCATTACTTACAACAACAAAATTTAAAGCTTGAATACCTTCTTCAAAAAACAACTACAAAGAAAATGGGCATGTAGAAGCAATAAAAAAGAAACGCGCAAAAAAAAACAAGAAAAAACAAAACAAATTATGTCTAGAAACAATTGAACTTATGGAACAATGATGAAATACAGGGCGGGGCTCACAGGACTACAAACAGTTAGACAAGAACATCATTCAGAAAGATCTAAGAGCTTACAATACATAAAAGTGATACAGAACATAATGCGAACATGAAAGTACTTTGATTAAATATGTCAAGAGGTAGGCGAAATATCCACAAAATACAAAATGCTGAAGGGGTTATTGTAACTGATGAAACAAATTAGTAACGCTGTTAAAGAATTTGATCAGATACTCTATAAATTACAAACGGATAAAACCCATGATGAAAGAAAACATGCCATCAATGTTGGCTCAGAAGAAATTCCTAAAATTAATGAAGACGAAATGCTACTTGCATTAAAACATATGAAAAATAGAAAATCTCTGGGAGAAGACCAAATTACAAATGAAATGTTATCTACAAAGTGCTACAGAAAAGATACATGAAGACTAACTAAAACTAAGTATAATTAACTATCTACAAGGGGTATTTTTTAAATAAGGTCCATTTGTGAATGAGTGTGAGAATGACGCGCGATCGCCGCAGTGCGCTTGCGCGTCCGCTCCCAGCATGCTTTGCGCGCGTTTAGACGCCATTTGCAGCCGTATCGTCTGTCTGTCTGCTGAGCTGTAGAAGTTTATAATGTTTAAGAAAATTGAGTCGCCCGCCGATTGTGGGATACGATCTGTAATTCGATTCTTGACGGAAATTCACCGTCAGATTTGTAAAGTTTAAGGTGATAATGTGTGACAGTAAAGTTCGGAAGTGGGTGAGAATGTTCAAGGACGGGCCACCAGAGTAAAAGCCAAACAGACAATTTCAGCACGAAAGATCATGGCAACTGTCTTTTGGAACAGGAAAGGGATTTTGTTAGTGGATTTTATGCCGAGAGGCGCAATAATCCAGTCTGATGCGTATGCGAATGTTTGAACAAAAATGGAAATTATGTAGAAAAGTAGATAAAAGCATATGTAGAATATGGAAAAAAATATATTTTAATGATATTTACAGTATTTTTCTTCTTATTAAAAAACGGACCTTATTTAAAAAGTACCCCTCCTACTTCACTGATGAACTGCGCATACATGTATCTGGTGGTATTTTGCACATAGACACACGCTATTGTTTGCCCCTTAATGGTTACACATTCATATCTTAAGACAAAAACGCTCGTATGTGGCCCCCTAATAAACAATTACAATTCAAAATGCCCATTCTCAGCATTTAAAGATGCTGTTAGTCTTCTGGTTAAAGATTGTCGATTTCTAATTACTTTACAATAATGTGTGATGCGTTGTTGTAAAATATTTAAGTCATCAAGAGGTGTTGCATACACTAGACTTAATAAGTAAACATACAATGGATCTAAGTCTGGTAATCTTGGAGGCCAAGCTCTTGGTCCCCTTCGCTTAGTTCATCATTGCCCAAAAACATTCTTCAAATGATTTCTCACTATTGTTAGAAGGGACGTTTTCCAGCAACAGTGTTAAGTCTTGTAGTAGAAACTCCAGGTAATTTTCACCATTCAATCGTGGTGGAAGTATAAAAAATCCTACCAATACCTGCCCATACGTTAAGAGAAAATACGGATAATCATCAGGAATAAGGCTCTGCACACCTTGAAAATGGTATGGGTATATTGATCGTCATG
The DNA here is from genome assembly GCA_014611495.1 of Limonius californicus. Lineage (NCBI taxonomy): Eukaryota > Metazoa > Arthropoda > Insecta > Coleoptera > Elateridae > Limonius > Limonius californicus. The sequence continues at coordinate 4,736 of JABXWE010028935.1, read as the reverse complement.
TAACCATACTGTCGAATGAGAAATATTTATTCTCCTGGCTAACTGTCTGGTACTACCTAAGTTTAAAATAATTTCTTCCAGTTCTGGTGACCTTGGCGTCCTTGTTACATCCGAATTCACAGGATTTTTAAAATGAATATAATCAAACAATGATAATTCTTTCTCTAAGTCGCTGATGAATAGTTTGAAATGTTTTAGAGCACAGTGTAACTTGATTAGGATAAGCGGCATAATCTTTTAGCCGCCTCACAATTGCCATTGCTATACTATGCTTAAAATGCATGTTGGTCAATTCCGCAAATGTTAATTTATTCAATATAATTTTAACAAGTAGAAACTGTCAACAATCTTAATTTTATTGATTCAGGTCTATTAACAGAAATTTCAATAATTCATTGAATTAAAATTTGGATTACATTTTTTATATTTTACTTGAAAAAGGGTAATTGTATGAAAAAAACAAAAATTTGGTAACGTATTTTTCTATTAAATGACTATTAAATTAAAATTGAGTTACACACATAAAAGTTTTGAAGTGAAAAGTACCCCCCAACCCCGTAGCAGAAAATCTGTTAGGATTTGTGGTTTTCAAATTAAGGTCCAAGGCATGACACGGCACAGAATTTTGTTCAAAGCGTTTTTACAAAATTCTGTGTCGTGTCATTCAGCAAAATTTTGTACAAAATTCTGTATATTTGTGTCCTAAAACCTACAGAATTTTGTACAAAGTGGGCGTTGCATCGATGAGCAAACGAGTAACTTTTAGTGTTTATTAACGATCACAGAGGGCAGAAAAAATATGTTTGCCCCGCCTGCCGACACTCCACGCACTTTCTCTTATCTCGCTCGCGTCCTTGACTGCAGCAGCTTGTTTGCTTTGTCGTGCGTTCATGTAAAATAAATAAATAAAAGCGCCACGAACTTAAACATTAACCTAATATTATAAAATCTTGTTACAGTTCTACATTATCAACAGTCACATGATTATTTTGACAGTTTTCTCACAGATGTCACCGTAATTTGCACCTATTTGCGCATGCTCACAGACAGAATTTTGTACAAATATCTGTTCCGTGTCATACAGACCGTACTTACCTGTAATTCTGTGTAAAATTTGCTGATAATAGCTTTATTAGCTCCTGAGAAATTCAAGAAAAACTTTTTTTTTGCAGCCTTTTGTTTATTTAGATTTTTTGGCTTATTTTGATGAGTTCCATATATCCTGAAAGTTTTGGAACTTCATGCCGAAACTACCCACACAAAGTAAAGTAAAACATTCAAGTGGGAGCTGGTGCTGTCAATAATTTCCAAATACAATGTTGCCAAGTAGGCGTGGAAGATAATTCCACATTTCAAACTACATAATAACAAACATGCAATAATTTTCGAGGCCTATTTGGTAAAATTATCCGTAGAAAATATTGCCATACTCGACCAATACGTAACTTGTAATAGTCCGGCCTGGTGCGGGGTAAACTCAGAGCCACGGCTCACTGGGAATGAAAATTATTTATCGGATTAAGGTTTTATTCCTATTCATTTACACTTCTACCTTAAAACTAAAATACTGGATTCAAATATATTATATACAATAATAAAACTAAATTACGGCGTTCTAAAAAATTACAACAATAATAAATCAAAACCGGTGTTCTACAATGAAAATTAAAGCTGCCTTGGTTCGGCCCTGAAGTGTAGACAATCTGGACACGTTTCGTGCGGGTCAACGGATGACGACGTGCTGCCGTAGACGGTTACTGCCAGCTGGCTGCTGGCTCGCTCGTTCTGGAGGCCACGCTGTTAACAACTAAAATTTCTATTATTGTAATGGAATAAACGGGGTTACTCGCAGCTCCCTTGAACTCGTTTTCTCGATTATCTAGCAATGTATGTAATTCGTTCCGGGTTCCTATAACTGGAATAATAGTGATATAAATTTTCCGACGATACAGTGGTCCCTCGCCGGTCTTAATCGCGGCGCTGTGGAATGTTCGTGTTTTCGCCAGTATTGTTTAGTCGTTTTAGAATTATTATTGCAGGCACTACTGGAAAGCACGGTCACCCCAGTCTAACCAAAATAGTGTTGCGATATCCGTAGTAAATTCTTTAAAGTACTTTCAATGCGGTGTCTTCCAGGTCAGGAGAAAATACGTTTTAAATGTTCGGGAGAATTAAAGGTCTCTACTAAATGAAAGCTCGGGTTTCGCCAGTCTAACAAACAATAGTATGGAACGGAAATCATTAACAGGATGCCCTGTCAAAGAGCGGGTTTCCCCGGTCTAAGTAAGGGTGAACGGAAAGTACCTAATCAAAGGATTGAACTGTCAAAGCGCGGATCACCCCAGACTAATTCAGTATTCAATGGAATTCTAGGATTTTCAGGTATGCGGTGAACTGGGTTTAATTCCAGGATTCGGTTAATAAGTTCAGGTTACTGGACTGGCTTTATACTGATCTCGGAGCTGGGTCTAGGACGTTTCTACGCCGCCGGTTCTTCACCGCCAGTTCATCGCCGCCGTTTCTACGCCAGTATGTTTCTACGCCGGCCGATTCTACACCGGCCGGTTCAACGCCGGCAAATTAAAAAAATTAATAAAATGAATTACATTTTACACTTACTGAACAAATTTATTTCAATTATTTATTACAAACTAAATAATAAATTAAAATAAAAAGAAACACATTTTATATTTACTGAACAAATTTTTTCAATTATTTATTATTATGAACTAAATAGTAACTTACTAACCTAACCTAACCTAATAACCAAAAATATTCTTAATACCCTGCAGTTTGTTTTTATATTTAACTGTAAATTGCTAATACCATTCTCTAAACTTTTATGTAAAGTGTAGGTATGTAGGATTACAGAATAATATTTCTGGCGTAGAATCGGCCGGCGTAGAAACGGCGGCGAAGAATCGGCGGCGTAGAAACGTCCCATTCCCCTCGGAGCTGGACTTCCTCTCCGGACTTCGACTTAGAAGATCTGGTTCTAGGACTGGTTTCTGAGCTGGACTTCTTCCTCTGGATCTCGACTCAAAAGTTTTTTATACTGCTGGTCCGGCTGATCTCACTCGTTCTAGCGTCGTGTCGGGCCGGGTAGGGAGTGGGATCACGCATCGGTTTGCGACTACCAGCGCCTTTCCGGTGACGCGGAAAGTTTGTAAATAAATTTAAAAACGCGTTCTGGCGGGAAACTTCGTTACAAACTTTACAAATTTTGTATTTGAATTGTAGGATTTTGTTCACATGGCAGAAAAGGAAATGAAAAACTATTTACGAGGGTGCCTACCAAAATATGTATGGTTCAATAATAAACAAAATTAAAAATAATGAAAAATAATATTTTCTTATCATTTACATTCATGGCAAGAAATTCCCTCCCAAAATATTGGTGTGGGCTAAAACACCTTGTAAATGGGCTGTTCTACTGTTGTAGTAAATCCAGTTGTGAAGTCTCCATTTTTCTTTTATTTTAAACATTGCTGATTTATATATTCAAATTTTGTAACTTTGGATGTAGTTATAGTCGTAACCTATTTCTCATATTTTCACGTGGTACAACTTCCAACTAATTTTTTCTGTTTTCTGTTCAATTCAAGATTAACTAGTATTTTCAGCATTAAAAATACTTAAATCATGTGTGTTAGTTTTGACCTGTTTCAATAAATTTATTATTATTGTTTTATAATGTATATACAGGGTGAAGAAAGCATTTTGGAAGGTGCACAGGCAGAAGACACAGATGCAGAATTCATTCTTAATGTCCTGGAAAATAATACAGTCACGGAGTCCTGCGGTTTGGGAAAGCTCGCTTATTTACTGCTTGGAATATGTGAAAGACCTCACATATACGATGATCTCTATGTACAAGGAACCGCTGTCACTGCATTGCTAAGATACATGACGGTTTCCAGTAGATTCTGCGAGAAGAACATACAGCTATTGTTCACCATATTGGAGAAAACAAAGTTCTACGAAATAAAATGCAGCATTTTGATTCATTGCTCGGATTTGCTGGAGCGGTTCCCCAATATCGTCGAGCCATGGACTCCACGCCTATACGAGAGGTTGGCACTTACTTTACTTACATTCTTGTTCCTCAAAACTATTTCTCTTTTAGGTTAAGAGATGACTGTGTGGAAGTGCGCACGGCTGCATTTTTCATGCTTGCTAATCTCATCCTGCGTGATATGATACGAGTGCAGGGCCACATTTCCGAAATGGCTTGCTGCATTGTGGACAATGAAGAGCATCTTAAAGAAATGAGCAAAAATTTCTTCACTCAGCTGTCACATAAAGCCAACAATCTGTACAACATATTGCCGGACATATTCTCACATTTGAGCGAACAAGCTGATCTGCAAGAAGATGATTTGCGGTTTATTATGAAGTAAGGACAATTTTATTTCAGGTTATAAATCAACAGAACCTCTCTACCAACTTGCAGTTAGAAAGTTAATTATAGTAACAATATTAAATTCAAGGAGTTAAATTAGGTTAGGTTAGGTTAGAATACACTTAAGTAAGATTGGGTTACAGTTAGGTTATAGAATTCTAATTCACTAAAACGTTAAGTTATGCATAAGTAAAATTAGGTTACATGTCAGTTAGGCTAGGTTCTATTTAAGTTAGGTTAAATTATATTAAAGTAAGGTTAGGTTGTCTATAGATAAGGTTACATTTAGGTTTGATGTTCTTATTCAGAAATTCTAACACAAAAAAATGTTAGG
>JABXWE010028934.1:0-13106 GCA_014611495.1 Limonius californicus | reverse complement strand
TTTTTAAATAAATTCTTAAAATTAATTAAAATTAAAGTTTATCAAAATCAACTAATAACTTCTTAACATATTCTTGCACATCACTATAAACATACTTTTCCCAAAAGAAAAGCATAAAGCTCATAAAATTACAAATTAGTATGTAACTATCATACTAATTACAATTTTACTTATTTTTTATTAATTACAGCTCAAGAATGCACAAATAAGACGGATAAATTCCTCCACATCTGTATTATAATTTCTAAAACAAATAAAACTGAGAGCCTAGAATTGAAGGTTTCACAACTTTATGATGTCAACGTAACATCGGAAACTACAAGATCAATCAGTAATCAATCCAAAAATGGTTAAACAATCCATTTTTGCAAAGTGCAGCATAATATGGCTTTACTCAAATTAGTAATAAGTTATGTTATCTTCATTAGAGTTTCTTGAAACTAATAGATATTATCGATGAAAGTAGTCCTTCGTCAACTAACTTAAGATGTTAACAATAAAATGGACTTCTGCATAAGTTCAAATTGTAGATTTGTGATCCTAAGGTTTTGTTGGAAGCACGAGTTTTAGATATGGCATCAAGGCAAATGTGGGCAAGGCCGATAGTAATTTCTATTTAATTTAACATTGCTGTTCCGAATTTTACAGCGGTCAAACGCATTTTTCTCTCGTTTTTTATAAATTCCATTTCACTTGCATAAATGAAACACACATTTACTGAGTATGATTTGGATTCTTGGAGAGATTGGTGGTAGTTGTAATGCAGCTACAATGCTATATTCTGAACGCTATCCAAATAGAAGACATCCAAACCACACAGTTCTTAAACGAACTGACCAACTACTACGAGAGAGTGGAAGTTTAGTTTAAAAAAGTAGTGGTGGTCGTCCATGTACGCTAAAACAGCCCAATATTGAAGATAATGTGTTAGATTTAATTGAATGGGAGTCTAACGAGAAGTGTACGCGGTATTTCGCGGATTGTAGAATCAGGAAAATCCAAAATTTAAAGGCAATATTTTCTGAGCAGATGAGGCGACATTTACGCCGGATTGAGTTTACAATACTCATAATAATAATGTGTGAGCAGACGAGAACCCAAATGCAACTCATGTTCGAAGTAATCAATATCAATATGGCATTTTACTGGTCCTTTTATTCTGCCAAATCATTTTAATGTTCAAAATTTCCAATATTTTTTAAATGAAGATTTTCAAATATAATTACACAAAATATGTGGTACCAACAAGATACAAGATGGTGCTGCAGCTCATTATGGAATCATGGTTCAGGATTGTCTCCTAAATCATTTTCTAGGTCAGTGGATTGCTCGTGAGAGTGCTATAGCATGGCCGCAAAGGTCATCTGATCTAACGCCTTTAGTTTTTTATTAATGGGGTTATCTGAAGAATATGGTATATGTCACACCAGTGAACCACGCGGCTGCAACTTTAAGCGATCACATGCTTCGATCGGTATAAAGTCCAACTGCAGTGAGATATTCAGAATGGCATTTTGAACAGTTCCATTAATTTACAAAAAATTGTGCTATGCACAACTGGGTCCGACACTGCGGGTTACCGTGTTACTGCGTGACCGTACTTAAACTTCCGGTGTAATATGTATGCGTGTGGAGTCTTGTTACTCGTTTAATGCGGTCGTAATACGAGAGTGCCATTAATTTGATCCCCAATGGGAAATGAAGACCGGGACCCAGTACCGACCAACCAAGGGAATTAGAAAAACGTTCAGACCTCTGGAGCGATTCGAACCGCGAACCGTTTGGACTATTACTTCTAGAGCCTGACTATCTTACCACTGAGCCACCCCAGTTCTTAGGAGATATTAGGGATACTACAAAAAAAAAATCGCCGGCGACTATACCTCATGGTGGTGTGGAAATGAATTGTTTAATAGTTTTCCATACTATCTGCAAAAATATTTTTCTTAGAGGACACAACATGAATATTACAGAGTATTCCACTTTCCACTTCTTCTCCTGCTTGGGGCGAAGAAACTAGTCTGCGATAAAAAATATTTTAGCTGTTTCATATTTGGTATGCACTGCGCTACGAGGAGTTTTATCGCGAGCTATAGAACACGCTGTACATTGTTACAATATCCCGTGAAAATTGAAACTTGATTTGAATTGGAAATACAGCTATACATGAAGAATCAAATTTGGACTTTACCATTGACCTAATATGCAATATTTCAAACATTTTTATTCTAAAATTGCGAATTTATTTTATTATTCCTTTGCAATCCTACAATAGCTACCCCCCCACATCTTTCGCGTATCACTCGTATAACCCCAACAGCTGCATAAGACTCCTATGGGATGTCCCACCACTTTACCTATGGGTAAAGGAGAAGAAAATAGTGGCCTCCCGCTAGAAAATCAACGGATACGTGGCCTCCAGCTAGAAAATCAACGGATACGGAGAGTGTATGGGTATCATCTAAAACCATACCAAAATCTTTAGACACCTGCAGGAGAACCGCATTCTAGTAATGCAGTATAGCAGAATGACCCTATCCTTTGACGTCAGGAATTCGTTCAAAATAATTATACCACATCGAGACGACTAGAGCAAAGTGAAGTTATGAGAGATTGTAAATGGATACGTTTACTACTTACTAACGGATCCAAAGCTCAAAATGGCACAGGCATACACATATTTGAAGCTAGTGCGGGTTGTGATCTAAGCATAAACTTGGGAAACCATTGAGTTCCAGATAGAATCTTTGGTACTTCTGACTTTTGCTAACAGCATGCTGCAGAGAATTTATACTAGTAGGAGAATGTATACCATGACAGACAGCCAGGAAGAACCCAAAACACTCTCAGCTAGTGGTTTTAAATCTACTACAACTACTACTTTAATAAACCTTTGCGCCTTTATGTAGTCAATTTCAGAGAAGCCTTTGACAAAGTACAACTACGTGAAGTACTATTATCTACCGATACTCCGGAAACATATGATTGAACAAGACTACATCAAACGTATGCAATACCTCAATAAGAATAAGATGACCCATATAAAGACGACAAGGATTAACTGATATAAAAAGTACGTACAAAGGTTAGAATCCGGCAGGGAGATAGCAAGAGCCCGACTCTTTTCAACCATGTAATGGATGAAATAAAAAAGGAAGTTGAGAAGAAAAGGAAGAAGGAAGGAAGAAAAGCGATACAAATGTTATGCTACGGAAAATACAATGATATTACGTATATCGATTCCAAATAACACCAGAAAAGTTTAATATGCTGATATCAACGTGGACGGCTGAGCCAATCGAGATTCTATCTGTTACAAACTTGCAGCAAATGACCCATCAAACAAAATGTGCGATGTAGTTATCCGAGAGTTGAGAAATTTTCTTCTTCTTCTTCTGATTATAGGCCAGTGGCCTGTTAATTACTTACAATGGAGTAGGTTCCGTGAGCCTTGTCTGCAGCACCCGGCTGGAGGTTAACCTAACTCGTCGAACAGAGAAAATGAGTTTGTTTACGATTGTCAAAGATGTTCGTATGATAACCACGACCGAGGGTTTTACGTACCCTCCGAAGCACGAGCGGTTGAGAAATCGAGCTATCAAACTAAGAGATGGAACCTAGACGAAGAAACCCTCAAGAATATCGGGCTACCCAAGGAATCCCATCTGCAGTAATAAGTATAAATATTGGGGAAATTGAACCAAGTGCAAGAACAAACTACTACAAATGTAGAAGTTCTACAAAGTATGAATAAACATTTAAAGTTCCTGTGTGTGATTAAGACAAGTAACCTACAGTACTTAGCTAATATAATCCGTGGAGAAAAATACAGTCTTCTGCAAACAATCATTCAAGGAATGATACAGGGCAAACGAAGTGTTGGACGTCGTAGAATACCATGCCTGAAGAATTTGGAAGACTGGTTTAAACTATCTTCAGTGGAGTTATTTCGTGCAGCAATATCAAAGTGGGTATGTCGATATAAGAGAAAACGTTGCAATCCCTAAGTGGAAACTTGCGAGACACAACAACCGACAAGCGGATAATAGGTGGAATGCGATCATCCAGATTTGGCGTCCATGGTTAGGCAGAAGAACAAGAGGACGGCCCCAAATGAGATGGTCCGATGACATATAGAAACATGCCGGTTTAATGTGGAATAGGACACAAGATCGAGAAACATGACGACAAATCAGGGAGGCCTGCATCCAGAAATTGATTGGAAAGGGCTGACAATGATGATGATGTTGATCAGCAACCTTCACAAGGAAAAGCTGCCTTAAGAAGAAGAAGAACAAACTGGATGGATACCAAGCCACCAAGGAGAATATTGTACTAAACGGGCAATTTGCGAAAATTGGAAGGGAAACCAAACTCTGGGATTAGAACCAATGTAAGGAAACGTTTAGGCTACTGCAAGGGATATTATAAAGAACTAGAAAATGTATTTTATAAATTTTTATTAATTTTTTTTAATTTTAGAGCTACATTTAGGGACCTACGGTTAATACAATTTTTGACTTGTAGCTACAAAGATCTCTAAGGGTTTAAACCCGAAAAAAGTCATCGATGTTAGGACAGTTTTGCGATTTTGTATTTACGATGTATTAGCATGTTTTCCTAGATTTGTTATACCCAGTTTAATTCGGTTATAATAAGACCCGTAGAACTACTATGCTATGTCTCTTACGAGGGGTAGCAATGTTATTTCCTATGCCTGTGTTGCTCGTTTTCTACTAACACATACGTAGAGGACCTACAGCTGAAATTGGCTTCTGAACCACGGGAACTATAAACACTTCTACTTCAGAGAATATTTACTAGGCAGAATGCCTCGCTGCTTAACCATTTACTTGAGAGGGAGACTAGCCATTAAAAATCCGATGTTCTGGTTCTGGAAATAGGCTTTCAGCGTAGATGTCTAATGCGCTGACTTGTAGCCCGCTACCGTGTTATAAGCATATTAATTCAAATTTTTATCAGCAGAGAAGAAATACAACTTCAATATTATTATTGTAATGATCTAGTTTGGCAATAATCAGACAGCAACCCATTGTTGTCTAATTTTGTCAAATAGCCGTAGGCTAGAGGTTAGCGCGTTAGACTTCTACGCCGGGGGTCTTGGGTTCAATTCCCAGTACCGGAACATCGGATTTTTAACGGCCGTTCTCCCTCGCAAGGCAATGGCAAACCAGCGAGGTATTCTGCCTAGTAAATCTTCTCTGGAGTAGAAGTGTTTACACTTCCCGTGGTTCGGAGCCCACGTTGAGCTGTAGGTCCTCTATGTCTGTGGCACTCTAAACGCGCAACACAGGCATAGGAGAGAAGATCGCTACGTCTCTTAAGAGACAAAGCACCCTAAGAAGAAGAAAAATATATTAAAAATAGGTGCTCAAAAAATTTTGAAATGTTTCCTTACTGGCATTTTTAAAGCAAAACTTAATTTGCAGTCTTGAAAGCCCAACGCTATAAGGCATATTATCTCAAACGAAGGTATTTTTGGCGAACTCCACTGAAACCTCTTCATTCAAAATTGTAAGAGCATACATTTTGAAGGTTTAAATATCTATGTGGTTCTTGTTTAACACCCTCTTGCATAAAATATTTTCGATTTCTCTGTAACCGTACTTGGGTACATTTTCCTTAAATTAGCGGGTACGGCTACTAGCCGTGGGAATTCAATTAAATATAATGCAGATAAGTCCAGCAGTATTATTGCTTATTTAAAAACAAGTACAATATGTCACTGAAACAACTTTTTGAAAATTAGTATTTTCAATCTATAAGTATAGATGTCGAACTTTTCAGTGTGATGTTGAAAAGTTGATGCAAATACGAGTGCACTATTGTAAATTTACAGACACTCGTAAAGTATTTGTTCAGAATTAATCCATTTTAAGTAAATATCAAACATTTCAGAACACGCAGAGAGCTCCACGTGATCGTGTAATTGCATTATTTCCTAATTATCACATTCCCTGACGCTGCTTTGAACTGGCTCATGAAATTGTTATTTCACCTAAGCAAACAAACACCGAAGATGATCTAATTTCGCATTGTTTCCAATTTAACAAAGCACACAAAGCGTAGCGTGGGAAAAAGAAAATTCATTGATTCGCTTGAGGCAATCACCTCGTTAATAGACGTTTAATTGTTCTCGTAAAAATTGTTTCCATTTGACTTGCAAATATGCTTGCATCTGGAACTTAAAATTCCAAGCACCAATTTAGAAAATGCACTTGTTTAAATATTTCGTTTGAAACGCCTTTCATCTTTCTGTAAATAATCAATTGAGAGAATTGCTGTTGGCCAAAACAAACTTACGTGAGCAGACGATATGTAAATTGATCGTATTGAATTAATGTTGAATATTCCCGCTGTTCGTTGCTTTTAATACAAAATTGCAAGCAGAATTTCATACAAATCTCTGTTAGTGTAAATATTATTGTGAGTATTTTAGTCTTCGCACTTTCATTACCTTTAAAGCTATATTTGTATATATCACATACAGGGTGGAAACTTGAAAACGTACAATGTGTTATAGCTCTGGCAGTAAAAGAGGTGTTACAAATTTCTAGAAATCGTTTCTACAATGTGAAAGGGACACCATTATAACTCATAAGATAATCTTCCCTACTCAACCCCTTGGGCTCTTCAAAAAATTTTCAAATAGTAACACCCACTTTTGGGATACCTCACTGAAAGGTTCTTGAAAAATGCTATCCAATAGTAGCAAACAGTTTTTAACCTTATTCGTTACAGAAAAATTAGGAAACATGCACTTAGGTCATACAGGTGGGCCCATTGTGCTACCTCCCCAGCAGTTCCCCAATTTGGGTATCACCCAAGTCATCCAAATCCTTGGATATACTTGAGGACGTCCGCAACTGGGCTGTTGCTGATTTTGCAAACCAAAAGTCTCCCAGTATGGATCCTCTGATTGTTGCGATGTTGCAGTGATCTCTTATAACACTACTGGTGTCAAGGTAAAGGTTGTGGTTGAGATTTCGTGAATGCTGTCCACCTTTTCCTGTTCGTTGCTATTTCACTGGTATCCCGCCAGTGGGATCCTCTTGCTTATATTTGCTTGCCTATCTCTTTATTTCAGTTATCCTGGGCCTTCCCTTGGTCTTTTTGCTACTACCCGGACGTTCCATATTCTTTTCGTATAGTTCTGGTCGTTCAATCGGGTTATGTGGCCAAATCATCTCACCTGAATTTCTTCTGTGATTTTTTACTGACTTTAAACCAAATCTTGCCTTATTATGTGATTTCTAATCTCGTCTGCCCTTGTTACTCCTCTGATTCTCCTGAGAAATTATATTTCTATTTTCTGTAGTCGACTTTCTTGCTTTTCGTATACCATCCATCTTTCGCTGTTCATAAGAGTGGGTATGTGTACTACCTTGTAGATCCTCTTTTCTGTTTCTTTGGATATTTAATTTTTTGTTAACAAAGCCATTTTTTAAGCCCTCATTCGGTCCATTTTTGGACATAGGCCTCCCTCATTTGTTTCCAACTGCCTCGGTTCTGTGCCCCCCTCATCCATGATAAACCCGCTGTAAGTTTTATATCGTCTGTCCAGCGCTTTGATGGTCGTTCTCTGAATGTTTTTCCTTGGTATGGTCCCCATTACAGTATTATTTTTGTCCATTTTTCATCCTTACATCTGGCCATATGGTCCGCAAAAGTTCCACTTGAGTTCAGCTATTGTTTCACTCACATCTTTTATTTTGGTTATGCCTCTTATATATTCGTTCCTCTTTCGTTGTATTAGAGATATTCCAGTCATCCGTCTTTCAATAGCTCTCTGTGTTGTTTGGAGCATTTCCATTGATTTTTTGATAATTGTCCTGGTTTGAGCGCCATACGTAAGTACCGGCATGACACATTGTTCAAATAGACGGATTCAGAGATACGTTCTTGTTCGTTAGGGTACTGCTTAGTTTGTTTACAATGTCTGATTTTCTCTTCCTAGTGATATTGTGTGACTTAGGTAGACATAGTTTGATACATTTTCTATGTGTTGATTTCTAATGGTGATATTAGGTTCTTCATTGCACATGACTTTCGTTTTTGCGATATTCATATGGAGTCCAGTTTTGGTTGCTTCCTCTTCGAATTCTGTTAACACTTGTTTGAACTGTTCTCTTCTTTCTGTTATAAGGATAACATGATCTGCGTATCGTAGATGATTTAGTCATTTGCCAGTTATTAGTAATCCTTTATCTTGACAATCTAAATGTTTGAATATATCTTCAAGGGCTAAAGTAAACAATTTTGGTGACAGAGTATCACCTTGTCTTATGCCTCGATCGATTTTGATAGGTTTTGTGTTACTGTTAAGTTGTATAATAGAATTGGGGTTTTTGTATATATATTCAATGATTTGAATATACCGGCTATCTATTCTTCCATTTACCAGTAATTTCATTATTGCGCAGTGTTCCAGAGTATCGAACGCCTTCTGGAAGTCAATAAATGCTATGTAGATGTTCAAACAATATTCTATTACTTTTTCTGTTAGGACTATATTGTTTATATTGTAAGTATTTTCGTAAATAACTTGTATATCTATGATAAAAGAGAGATCGGCCGGTAGAGCGTAGCGGGTAGACACTCTTCGTAATCCCAACTAAGTCAGGTCTACTTCAGGTATACGACCCTGCCCACGCGAGTCTTGGTTCTCTCTCACTCCCTATATAGAGAGGAATCATGTCCTAACCTTTAAAATTCCCCATCTATTCTACACTTAACCCTACATATATCCTTAACCACTCGCCAACCCGCCTGGTAAGCGTGACAATTTATGGCCAAAAACCCCTCATATGAAAAATAAAGCCATTACACAATGCGAAATATAGCCTATATTCGATTATTAACTTTTCTTCCATCGTTCAATCTGCATTCATAGTTGCTCCTAGACACTTAAAACCGGCTACCTGCTCTAGTATCCTACCCCTCAGTTCTAATTGAATTTCTTCCTATTAGCATCGTTTTGGTTTTTTCTGTGCTGATCTTCATGTTTCTATACTCCCAGTCCCAAATCTCTAAGTTATGTTGCTAGTCTTTCTAATTTTTGGCTACTGTAAGCTTGTCATCTCTCAACAAGGTTGGTTCCATTCTATATTATCCAATTTGACATTTCCTTCTTCTGTGTTAACTTGCTTAATTACATCATTCAATATTACAAAGCAGAGTCAAATGAAAACCTTTAGAGTGCCCATGTTGACACAGCAACAGATTAAAAATTGCAACTTCACTACAGTACTGCACCAGAGAGGAGCAACGTTCTGTTATTCGTTTCTTGCATCCATAGTAGGATGAAGCTACAAAATAGAAAGTAATGCTTGTCATTCCAACAACTGTATGAATGGAGCAACAAGTTCAAGAGCGGGGTAATTTTCGTCGTTGATTCTTCTCGACCTGGTCAAGCAAACCGTGTTGTGACGCCTGAATGGATTGCGGCAGTTGAAGCCTTGATGAAAGAAAATAGTCGGTTTGTGCGTGATGAAATCGCTGAAATTTTAAATATGAGCCGTGGTTCTGTACATCACATTATGCATGGAATCCTCCAGTTCCATAAAATGTCAGCAAGGTGGGTGCCAGACCAATTTACTCCAGAATTGAGAAAACAACGGGTTGATGCTTGTAAAGAACTTTTGCGACGGTATATATCAAAAGGATCTACCTTTCTAGCAAAGATTACCATCAACCCGAAATGAAGAGAGCCAACAAATAATGCCGTTACTCCTCTTCGCCAAAACTCACAAAAATTCGTACACAGCTCTCGGCAGGATAGGTTATGCTGACCCTGTTTTGGGATCCAAGAGGGGTACTTTTGGAAGTCTACATGATTTTTTTCTTCGGGTATTCAAGGGCTTCCAAAGCAGTGGAGGACATGCATACAACTTAATCGAGACTAAGTCGAAAAAAATCATACTTGTTCTTGACACTGCTTCATAGGTATTTGTTCTGATGTAATTCCTGTACCTCTTATACATACTTTGAATGGTTCCTATTAAGCTGATATTTACTTTTCGGTTTTTGAGAACTTTCCATACTTCCCCTTTCTTTATTTGGTCAAATGCTAGCACCACTTTTATAAAACAGCAGTGGTATTGGTGGTATTCTACAATTTTCTCTGACACTTGATACAACTAGATTGTAGATTGTATCGGAGATTGTTCAGGCAGAAATTGCCTCCCCTCACTTCGACATATTAAGATCTTTTGGAAACCCTTCTGGTCTAAAAGAACCCTTCAAGTGCAAATTTGTTATGAACTTTAAAATTTTCCCGGAATCTATTTTGCTCACTTATTCAGTTGTTGTGTACACCTTTCCGAGTTATTGAAATCTTATATATAATATTATGTTCCGCTATTTCGGTTGTTTCTTCACTGAATCTATATAAGTTATCCTCAGCTTCGCCAATTATATTAAGGTGATATCTTAGTGGAAAATGTCCAGTTAGAAGGAAATTTATTTCCCCTGCCTCCTGTTTGCTGAGTTCAAGCTATTCTCGCGCTCTGTTTGGTGAATGGTAAATAAACTTCTTCGCCTGTGGAATGTTGTTCCATTGGGAAGACTTTTAGACCTCTTCTCATTTATTGATCCCAACCATATTGTGGTTTTTTGCTATGCCATAGGAAAGTTTCGGACCAATAAAATGAGACTCCGTGCTTATTCCAGCTAGGCGATCAGCTGTCTCGTTTACAGTAATTCCTTTAAGGCGAGACAACCACATCAGGCTTACCTTGTTGTTTCTCGACAGCTGGTTTATAGTTTGTAGACATGCCCATATTATGCGTAACAACAAATATAATCTGCTAAAACTTATAATGCAGGGAAAGTTTGACGGACAAAGAGGGTCCGGAAGACGTCGAATATCGTGTCTGCGAAACTTAGTACAGTAGACCATAATGACATCGATAGACCTGTTCCGCGCTGCAGGTAACAAAATTAGATGGACCATAATGATCACTAACGTCCAATGAAGATACGGCACAGAGAAGAAGAAGACATTCCCTGGCAATTTTAGACTTCAGCTTGTAGCAGCCTTACACCAGGGGTTAATTCCTTTACCCACACCGTTATTTTTTTTTCGTCTGTGGAGAAAGCGACCGATGCTCTTTCGCACACTAAATATTAACTCAGTAGTACGGCGACCTGACCTGAACCCGCTCTGGGTCTTTTCCAATGGGTGTTCTACTCAGTTTCTCAAGTGGCTTTGAGAATACGTTCGCATATCTTCCCTGGGGCGCTGAGTAGCGATATTCCTCTGTGGTGGTCACACTTCCTGTTGCCTTCCTTTTTATGCAGAGGTACGATTACCGCCACTTCCAAGTCAGAGATTTTCCTCTTTGTCCAAATCTTGTTTACAATTCTAAATAATAGTTCTTCGCCCACTGTCCCATATACCTAATTATTTCAAGGACAATTGTATCGTATCTACAGGCTGTTCCTGGCTTCATATTTTAAAATCCTGTTGGTAATACATCTTCGGATATTGCGTCGTCTAATTGTTCTGTCAATCTTTCATCTCTTTCTTCGTTTCATAGTGCTATAAAATGCTGCCTCCATGTTTCCATCATTTCTTTTCGTTAAAGTTGGAATCTTTCCTTGTTTATCTTTAAGTTGCAACTGTGGGTCCTTTTCTCCCTCCTTAAATTCTATAGCTCTCCTCGAGCTTTTTTTCAAAACCTCCCCATGCAGTCTTTCTGTTTTTGCAATTTTTCTTTCAGTTATGTGTCTTTGCTGTTTGTATGCTTCGTGATCTTGCCTAGACTCATGTTCAGATATTTCTTTCACATCCTATTCCTTTTACTTATTTCTACTTTCACTTCTCCTGACCACCAGGCTGTTAGTTTGTTGTTCCTTTTCTGTGAATTCTTCCCAGTTATTCCTTTACAATTATCCCACAAGCCTTCTAGATTCTTGTCTCTATTTCCTGCCTCCGTCAATTATACAACCTCCATTTTGATGCATTTTTCATATTTTTGTTGATAATCTTTTTCTCTGAGGTTGTTAACATTTATCCTCTCCATAACTCTTTTATCTTCCCTCTTTTTTTCCGCTGCAGTCCTCTATTTCAATATGTAGTTGTCTCACCATAGTACATATCACTGTTTATTTCTGGCCTTCTCATTCTGGCATCCCCCCCTTGTGTTTTTTTCCATTATTCTGGCACACTGAATTCGAGGAGTTTTAACGCGTTACTGTTTATTTTATCTACTCCATTTGCCCTAATCATTCCTGCATACTTACTTCAGTTCCTGTTTGAGCGTTTCCCTTTCTGGAACTCCACTGTAAATAAGTATATGTCTAGCGTCCGATCTGATGCACCCTTGTCCCTTTCTTTTGGTTTCCATCAGCCTCAATATTTTTACGTTTGAGGAGTTAAATCTCTCAACTAGTTCACTTTTTTTGCCGTTAAACTTCTAGTGATCCAAATACCTGTCGGCTGGTGTTTTTCTATATTTAAAATATTAGATTAAACATTAAAAATAGTTTCCATCACTCTCCAGACAATAGTAAAGTCTATTATCAAATTCTCTCGGAACATATTGGAGGTTTATCGCGGGTTAGCACGGCACTTTTAAACTATTCCTTGTTGCATTTGTACAATGAACTGAGGCTCAGTTTTCTAGACAGCAGACTTTAAGTTACCCCATAAAAAGTCTAATGGGTTCAAGTCTGGAGATCTTGGGGGCTTTTCTATTTTTCCGAAGCAAAACACTTAAAAAAACTTTACTACTATTGAATAGTCCATTGTAAGAGCTTTTCAATGAGACATCACAAGATGTGATATCATTGTTTGTTACGTGACTACAGCCTAAGAAGCGAATGGGGAAGGTTACCTTCTGAGTCACTCTGATTTCCTCTCCATGTTGTAGAAGCGTTTCCTACAAATGCCCAATACGTCTCTCACTTCCAGTGATATTACACATTGCGCGTTTTCAAATTGACACCCTGTATATAATGTAATGGATTTTTACTGACTTTCAATTGAACCCGCCATTTTCAAGTACATACTAATTGTTCTACTAGACGTTTCTCACGTTCATTCAATTATCAGTTAAAAAATGCGTTTGTTTCTGACGTCG